>WWET01003990.1:136686-147007 GCA_011038615.1 Limnodynastes dumerilii | reverse complement strand
TTATCGTTTGTTGAAAATATATATATATATATATATATATATATATATATATATATATACATATATATATATATTAACAGGTTTTAGTTAGAGTTAGCAGATTACGTAGCGCTATACAATTTAACAATCATTATAACAAGGCTGGGTGGTAACATACAGACTGGATGGGTAAGAGGGGCCCTGCCCCAAGCTTACACTCTATAGGACATTAAGGATTGATACATAAGGACAAGTGTTAAATATCACACAATGGACTAGCCAGCATGTAAAGTAAAAATGCTCAGTGCTCTGTATACAGAATTGTTAGTAGCAGGACTGAGGATAATTTTAGTAAGGAGTAAAATTTTCAAGTTGTGTTAATGATTTAGCAAAAAGTTAAACTGGAAAAACGGATAGCAAAGTGGTTGTAAATGGGGTTGACAACTATTAAGCAGTAGGTTGTGCAAGTTGATAAGCTTGTCTAAAGAGATGAGTTTTAAGGGAGCACTTAAAAGTTTGGAGAAAAGAGGATAGTCTTAATGGACGAGGAAGGCTATTCCAGAGAGTGGGTGCATTACGGGAGAAGTCCTGTAACTGGGAATCAGAGGCTTTGTTTAGAGTAGAGGAGAGAAGTAGGTCTTGTGAAGATCTGAGAGAGAGAGCTGGGATATATCTAGAGATGAGTGAGGATATGTATGTGGGTGCAGTGTTATTGATGGCTTTGTAGGTTAGCAAAAGAATTTTGTATTTGATTCTGTAAAATGCAGGTAACCAATGTAGAGACTGACAGAGTGTAACAGCTCTGGAAGAGCGTTTTGCCAGGAAAATCAATCTAGCTGCTGAATGCAATATGGATAATAGGGGGTAGTTTTATAATGTGGGAGTGCAATAATCAATGCGAGAGATTAGTGCATGAAGGAGAGTTTTAGCTGTGTCTTATGTGAGATATTTGTATATTCTGTAAATGTTTTTTTGATGGTTGTAACAGGATTTAGAAACGGATTGTATGTGGGGAACAAAGGACAGTTCAAGGGTGACACCTAAGCATCGAGCTTTAAGAGTAGGGATTATATCATTGTGGTCAATAGAGATGGAGAGACCTCAAATGTAACTTTTCCAGTGTCAGATTTCTCATTAGACGCATGAAGCTTGTGTCTAAGGGCTTCATTTATTAAAGACGATTTTTTTATGCGATTTGACATTGCGGCCCATCGCAGCGATTTTCCGGCGATTTTTTTAAAAAAATTTAAAAATTCATTAAAAAACGATGTGCTCACGATTTTTGTAAACACAGGTGATGTTGTGCGATTTCTTCTGTGCTAGATCGCAGCGATATAGACGTTTTAATCGCCGTGATTTGCTGGCTGCTCATGTTAAAGTATAGGCTTTGATATTTATTTGTAAAATCGGGTGATATACATGCAAATCGCGTGATCTTTATGTAAATCGTGTGATTATGCTGAAATCACGCGATATTTTATATTTCAAACTGTGTATAAAATGGTTTGAGCCACCATTTTGATTTGTAGTCTTTAGAAGTGCTCTAGTGGTTTGGTGGTTTTTGTGTATCTATTGGCTGCATTGCTGGATTTTTCAGGAAGAAAAGTAGCAAATATTTCCACTCATCTGACTCTGTAAGTAACTTCAAATAGAGTATAAGTATTTTATTTAAACATTAAAAACATTTAAAGATGTGAAACATACATTTTATTACAAATCCAAGGTAATGTTTGTTAACAATCCCAAATTTTATGGGTATAACTAATTGCTTGTGAATGTGTTTTGCATATCTAAATAAAAAAAAAAAACATGTGAATCGTTTTGACTAACAATATTAAAGTATGGTAATTGTCCTTTAACATAGTTTATTGTTTTCAATCCATTAGTATGTTACACTGCTATTGCTTCATTATGTGAGCATGCGAAGCATTTATATATACCTCTATCTGCAAAATTATGTTTAATGGTGTGAATCAATTTTTTTTTGTGAAGATGGATAAAATGTTAAAGTCTAATGTTCTGCTACTTAATGTCTAAAAGTATGTTGTGGATAAGAGTATATAATTTTGTTTCAACATTATAATGTCTAAATTTTATACACAACTAATATCATAAAAACATAATTAATTAGTATGTTCTGTTTTTAAAAATTCATTATTAAAATATTTCAAACGTCAATTTTCTTTGTGTGGAAAATGTACGAATCAGCCTCCCCTTTCAACTTTACATGTTATTGCTAAGCTATTACGTTTAATATAAAAAGTGTTGAATTGTAAATGTGAATCATGTCCAAAATATGTGTATGTGTACATGGTAGAAGTGTAAATGTGAATCATGTCCGAAATATGTGTATGTGTACATGGTATGGTGTGTATGCAGGCCTCAATACATTCATGTGTTTATACACATGTGAACTCATTATTATATGCCTTCATTAGTATTATATGTGAAATTAATGACAGAAATGTATGTATTTCAACAATTATTTTTTGGTGTTACTTAAATTTAAATATAAACATTGAGTTAAAAATTAAATGTACAATGTGTTATAGTCAAAACGTATTTATTACAATTTTTTGTAACATTTTTCCATAGTTCAAACATGTCTACTGCCTCAGATGATGGTGCTGGACCTTCTCAGCCTTCCCAGCGTCCACCTGCGAAGACAAAATCGGGGGGGAAACATTCGATTTTCTGAGTCCTAAAATGATGCCTTGGTGGAGAGTGTCCTAGTACATTATGCAGAATTGTTAGAGGAGGATGCAGCATCCACAACATATGCCAGAAAACACCACTTGTGGACACAAGTGGTTGCATCTGTGAATGCTGTTAGCACATATATCCGCACAGAAAATATGTGTAGGAGGCGCTTTTTCGACATAAAAATCTGTGTGAAAAAAAATATGGAGGCAGAGCAAAAATCTGCAAGAGCAACAGGTGGTGGCCCCCAATAAATCATCCATTTTAAAAATGATGAGGACCTTGTGCGGCCAATTATATGCGAGGAGCTGTTGGAGGGCACAAATGTGCAGGACACTGACGCACCTCTGGATGCAGGTAACTATATGTAACAATGCTAACAACCGTAAATCAGACATACACATTGTAGTTAACATTTATTTTTGTCATTCAAAAATTACTTTTCCCTTAAAATGTTAACTACAAAAGCTATGTAGCCCTAATAATTCTTTGCACAATTTAATACATATTAATCAATAACTGCTCCGTCTCAGGAAAGACCTGTTGAAGAGGCGTCTGCTCCTGTGGCAGTCGAAATGACATCCTCAGACGAAGATGTTTTTGGTGAGTTTCATCATGTATATTGCAGTTTTATTGATGAAATGTTTTAAAAATATACGAAAAAACAAACATTAATTGTAAAATATTATCTTTTTGCTACAGATCAGTCTTGTCCTGTTGTACCTGAGCATGAAGACAACATGAACATCATGGATGATATTGGCGAACCTGAGGATGAACAAATAGTCGTCCTAAATCTGGAAGAAGTTCCACCTTCCCCGCACGTCCAGCCTTCACCAGATGTGTGTGACGTCCAGGAAGATGCTTCTAACCAGCCAGCAGCTGTAAATGAGCAGGAAAACATATTACAAAGAATGGCCGAAAGCATAGATAGGGGCCAAGATTTGTAAAACTTGTACATGGATAGCCAGCATTCAGCAATGCGAAGGCTAATGAGGACTGTCCAACATCACCATAATATTACACTCATGGGGCCGTATCCAGAACTACAGCCGTCTTCCATAGACGGCCGTAATTCACTGAACAATAGCTACTGCGCATGCGTAGTAGCTATTGTACGTAATCTGCGTATCGTTTCAATACGTACATTGCGTATATGCGGTCTAAAAGACGTGGATTACGTACAATAGCTACTACGCATGCGCAGTAGCTATTGTTCAGTGAATTACGGCCGTCTATGGAAGACGGCTGTAGTTCTGGATACGGCCCCATGAGTGTAATATTATGGTGATGTTGGACAGTCCTCATTAGCCTTCGCATTGCTGAATGCTGGCTATCCATGTACAAGTTTTACAAATCTTGGCCCCTATCTATGCTTTCGGCCATTCTTTGTAATATGTTTTCCTGCTCATTTACAGCTGCTGGCTGGTTAGAAGCATCTTCCTGGACGTCACACACATCTGGTGAAGGCTGGACGTGCGGGGAAGGTGGAACTTCTTCCAGATTTAGGACGACTATTTGTTCATCCTCAGGTTCGCCAATATCATCCATGATGTTCATGTTGTCTTCATGCTCAGGTACAACAGGACAAGACTGATCTGTAGCAAAAAGATAATATTTTACAATTAATGTTTGTTTTTTCGTATATTTTTAAAACATTTCATCAATAAAACTGCAATATACATGATGAAACTCACCAAAAACATCTTCGTCTGAGGATGTCATTTCGACTGCCACAGGAGCAGACGCCTCTTCAACAGGTCTTTCCTGAGACGGAGCAGTTATTGATTAATATGTATTAAATTGTGCAAAGAATTATTAGGGCTACATAGCTTTTGTAGTTAACATTTTAAGGGAAAAGTAATTTTTGAATGACAAAAATAAATGTTAACTACAATGTGTATGTCTGATTTACGGTTGTTAGCATTGTTACATATAGTTACCTGCATCCAGAGGTGCGTCAGTGTCCTGCACATTTGTGCCCTCCAACAGCTCCTCGCATATAATTGGCCGCACAAGGTCCTCATCATTTTTAAAATGGATGATTTATTGGGGGCCACCACCTGTTGCTCTTGCAGATTTTTGCTCTGCCTCCATATTTTTTTTCACACAGATTTTTATGTCGAAAAAGCGCCTCCTACACATATTTTCTGTGCGGATATATGTGCTAACAGCATTCACAGATGCAACCACTTGTGTCCACAAGTGGTGTTTTCTGGCATATGTTGTGGATGCTGCATCCTCCTCTAACAATTCTGCATAATGTACTAGGACACTCTCCACCAAGGCATCATTTTAGGACTCAGAAAATCGAATGTTTCCCCCCCGATTTTGTCTTCGCAGGTGGACGCTGGGAAGGCTGAGAAGGTCCAGCACCATCATCTGAGGCAGTAGACATGTTTGAACTATGGAAAAATGTTACAAAAAATTGTAATAAATACGTTTTGACTATAACACATTGTACATTTAATTTTTAACTCAATGTTTATATTTAAATTTAAGTAACACCAAAAAATAATTGTTGAAATACATACATTTCTGTCATTAATTTCACATATAATACTAATGAAGGCATATAATAATGAGTTCACATGTGTATAAACACATGAATGTATTGAGGCCTGCATACACACCATACCATGTACACATACACATATTTCGGACATGATTCACATTTACACTTCCACACTTTTTATCTTAAATGTAATAGCAATAACATAACATGTCAAGTTGCAAGGGGAGGAAGATTGGTACATTTTCCACACAAATAAAATTGACGTTTGAAATATTTTAATAATGATTTTTTTAAAACAGAACATACTATTTTATTATGTTTTTAAGATATTAGTTGTGTATAAAATTTAGACATTATAATGTTGAAACAAAATTATATACTCTTATCCACAACATACTTTTAGACATTAAGTAGCAGAACATTAGACTTTAACATTTTATCCATCTTCACAAAAAAATTTGATTCACACCATTAAACATAATTTTGCAGATAGAGGTATATATAAATGCTTCGCATGCTCACATAATGAAGCAATAGCAGTGTAACATACTAATGGATTGAAAACAATAAACTATGTTAAAGGACAATTACCATATTTTAATATTGTTATTCAAAACGATTCACATGTTTTTTTTAGAATTTAGATATGCAAAACACCTTCACAAGCAATTTGTTGTACCCAAAAAATTTTGGATTGTTAACCAACATTACCTTGGATTTGTATTAAAATGTATGTTTCACATCTATAAATGTTTTTAATGTTTAAATAAAATACTTATACTCTATTTGAAGTTACTTACAGAGTCAGATGAGTGGAAATATTTGCAAGTTTTCTTCCTGAAAAATCACGCAATGCAGCCAATAGATACACAAAAACCACCAAACCACTAGAGCACTTCTAAAGACTGCAAATAAAAATGGTGGCTGAAACCTTTTTATACACAGTTTGAAATGTCAAATATCGCATGATTTCAGCATTGTCACACGATTTACATAAATATCACACGATTTGCATGTATATCACGCGATTTTAGAAAGAAATATCAAAGCCTATACTTTAACATGAGCAGCCAGCAAATCACGGCGATTTAAAAGTCTATATCGCCGCGATATAGCACATAAGAAATTGCAGCACATCGCCTGTGTTTAGAAAAATCACGAGCAAATCGTTTCTTAATGAATTTGGAAATTTAAAAAAAAAAAACGGGGGGAAATCGCTGCGATGGGCCGTGATGTTAAATCGCGGCTAAAAATGAATGAGACCCAAAGAACAAAAATACTGCATAGCTTTATGTTAATTCTATAAAATAGAGTTGAGCTAAGAAACGTTACCTCTTAATTCTAATTCTGGTTTCACAAATTAAATCTGCCTCCCCTTGTAATTCAACATAGTATTGCTCGGGTCTACACTTGCACCTAAAAAAGGTGGAAGTGCAACTCTGAATCAACCCCTTGATGTGTAATATCTATGTATCGCTCTAGTAGTGAAAATCAAACCATACAAAGAAACAAAAAAACTTATAGAATAGATCCAATAGGACATTGCTTGATGGGGTCCCTTGTAATTTTATTGTCTAGGGCCTGGATTCAGAGCTGCGCTTCCGGCTTTTTTTCAGATGGAAGGGCAGCAAAACTTACTATTGCGCATGCCCAGATCGGAAGCACGCACAGAAATATGGGCGCAAGTGTACCCATCTGTCTGTGATCACATCCGATAGCACTGCGCCTGTAGAACTGGGAGTTCCACGATATGTAAATGAGAAAAGGGGTGTTTTTCTCATTTAAATATTGCGTGCAGGTATGTCTAGTGGCTGCCTAACAAGCCCTATGCTTACACCCGGCACAGGGCATCTTGGTGCACCAGCATGCCAGTGGATGCCAGGGCATGCTGGAGCTTGGAGAACCACAGGCACCAGTATGCCCTGCCAGCCAGGGTGTGCTGTGCCATATACATGTCCCCATATTATAAATAATTCATTTTTCTGCCTTCCCAAAAAATTGGCAAAAAAATGCCCAAATGTACACTAAAAAATAAAAAAAAACATACTTACCTGCTCTGCTGGGGGTCCAGTCTTGTAAGTTTTTAATCTGAGGGGCCCTTGGCAAAACCCTTCTTGAACGTCGCAAACTATGTCCTGCAACCAGGACATCCCGGCTCTAATGAGAGTTTCACTGTCAATGGGGTATATTTATACCCTTTGGCCAGTGTCTGAATTGTCGTTCACACGATAATTCTTAATAGTACGTTTTAGCAGCTCCGCAGTGCGCATCTGCTAAAACTCTGAATCCGGGCCGTGATCTAGATTGTGCTTGGTTTGAACCCCACACAAATAATGGTAGCAGCTGCAACTCTAGATCAAAACAGCATGCTGTGTATGGACACATAACTACCTAGCACAATGCAGATACCTCACAGATACGTTCCCTTCTCCAACAATCCAAAGTGCAATATATTTTAGTTTACATTAATGTTAATTGGTGATTAGTTTTTGTGAGTACTTAATTGACAGTGCAGTTGTACTAATAAAATAGTTATGAATGTAATTAGTTAAATAAAATGGAATAAAAAATAAATAAATTTAGTTTACAAATAAAATAAACATTATTAAAGCTTTTAGAATGCTGAATGCCACTGTAATGGTCCCATAAAGTCTGTGGAGTGTTGGATGTCAGCAGCTTTCTGAAAGTATACATGCCCTGTGTCACATATGTTCTGGGTATTTACAGTGGCAAGGTACACAGAACGCAATATAGAGTGCCGCATGGACATGAGGGGCCATAAAAGACCAATTGAGCCTCGCCCCACATCGGTCAACATGTAGTTAATATTTTTCTAGAACATAAGCACAGGGTAGGTAGGGATTGCTTGGGGCTGTTAGGGTGGGGTTGAAATTCGTTTGCCTCCCTCCCATAATTGATAATTACCCTACATTTTATAGCCAATTCAATTTACCTAATTCCAATTATTAAACTGTGTACCCTTTATAATCACATTTTAGTTGTAATTTTCTTTTTTTCCGTTTAAATATTGAGTGATGTGAGGGGGGAAAAGGTTTTAATCTGTCACAAACCGCAGTACCTTCCTCATCAGGGGTCATCTGTCCGCTGCACTTTCTGGCCATTACCATGCTTCCAGGACTATTTCATGGGTGCTGCCAACTTGGAATCATCACAGGACTTGTTCCAGCCAATCAGAGTCCAGCTCTAGGAATCACATGATCAGGCTATCCAATGCTGGTCATGAGCGATCTGTTTACACTCAGAGCTTTGTATTCACAGTGCCAGAACAACTTAGTCATTCAAGGTATCTGATTCCTGTTCACTCCTTGGAAGATATCTGTCTGCAGTCTTCAGCTTGCAGCAATCAGCCTGCAAAACCAACCAGCAGTAATCAGCCTGATTATCCCAGTCAGCAGTGAACATTCTGCAGTTTGTTATTGCTGTTCCAGTTCATGTCTCCTGGTCCAGTCCAGGTCAAGTCAAGTCTTGCTCCAGTCCAGTCCATTCCTGATACAATCCAGGTCATGTCATGTCTTGCTCCAGTCCAGTCTTGGTCCAGTAAAGGTCAAGTCAAGTCTGGTCCAGTCAAGCTTGTTTTGTCCAGTCCAGCCAAGCCTGTCTTGTCCAATCCAGTCAACCCTTTGCCCACTAACACATGAGTAGATCACATATCAAACCTTCTAGCTTCCACCACCACACTGAAACCCTATCATTTCACTGGGAACCCAGAGCAATCAAGTCAGTCCATGATACAATCATTGGGGCAGATCCAGAACAACGTTTTCAAGTGTATTTACGCCTAGCGGAGATGTAAAAATGCTATTTTGTATGTACTGAGCATGAGTGTGGCAGATGTTACGCTATGTAACGCCACGTAACTCTGAGCGTAAGGGCCTTTCACGTAACAGTAGCGTAACAATGTTCGAGGGGGCATGCCAGCCATACGCCACCAGTAATTACGCTTCAAAGGCGGGGTTAGGCATTTAAATCGTACAGTATGGTTGTGCTTAGCGACGTAACTACGCGAGAGCTATATGTACTGTATGTGAGAGACTATGTTGCCAAATATCAAGGTAATGTTTGGAAATTATAAAGCGGACAAAGTACGTACATGCAAGGGGAGTGCCTAGTGCTTAGTAGGTATGCTGCGTAAATACGCTACGCTAGGAAACGGATTACAAGCATAGGTCTCGATCTATCCCATGGATTGTAAAATTAGAATGTCGCAAAGGGTAAGAGAGCCTTAAACTTATTCCTAATATTCCTAATTCCCATCTATGCAGAAAATAACCTCAAAATATGTTATACAGAATGCTTTTGGCACAGGAGCAGGCGGAAATGCCAACATATGAGCACAAACAATATGTAAGGCATGATTCTCACACAGTCCATTATATTCGTTTTTGCTCTTTCAATAATGGTTTTACATTTAATAGGCAGATTCACTTGAGCTAGGTATTTTGCATTTATTACTTCCAATTGTATTTGTCTCTGAATGTAACTTCTAAATTTTTTCAGTAGGTAATAATTCAACATTTAATTATCGTTATTTGTACATTTTGTTTCTCACTTAATTTTCTAAGCTTTATACCCTGGAACAATGAACACCATTATTTGGAAACTTACTGCAAAATTAATATACTTACAGAACAGGAAAATAATAAATATCAACCATGTAACAGTAAGTGTATTAATGAACTATAGAAAAAGCATATTTTCCACAACATGAAAGCCAGAATGGCTCTCTGTACAAAGACATATTTTCAGTAGTTGTTGGAAAATGAACTGCATGTTGTGTCAATTAAAACACACAGCTAGCATAATTTAATTAAAATGCACAATATCAAAATGAATCTAAGGAATGGGAAAAAATTTCATAAAGGTTTATTTGTCTGTTTTTACATTAACACGTTTTAAATTTTAGTTTTTTCACCACTTCTGTGCAAAATGTATTTTAAAGAATTTATTAGAAAAAAAAAACACTTTTGATACATAAAAACAATACTTCAAATGGCTGTACATACATTAAAAACATTTACTTAACTGGTCTGAAATCAGATCAACCAGGCAGCAGCGGGATTGGAAATAGCAGCCTAGTTGAAATTAGCAAAGAAACCCAATTAGCTA
>WWET01003990.1:98365-124045 GCA_011038615.1 Limnodynastes dumerilii | reverse complement strand
TCACCGCCCTTCAGAATTTCTCCTCTCTCCCTCTCTCTCACTGGCTTTAACCCTCGATCTCCAAACCTCTGCTGTTCACCACCCGTCGGTTCTTCTCCCTTATCACTCCGTCTCTCTCACTGGCTTTTGGCTCACGACCTCCGGACCTCTGCTATTCCCAGACTGTCAGTTTCTCTCTCTCTCCTCTGTTTCACTGCCGTCTAACTCCCGATCTCCCTCTCACTGCTCCCTGTCAGCTTTGCGTCTTCTTCCCAATCTCTCTCTCACACAGCTGCTCTCCTTATCTCTCCTCAACACACTCCCCTCAGTTTCTGGCTGACTGACTGACCCACTGCCTGAATTTCCCGCTCTTTTTCTCCCTTCTCCTTGTGCCTCAGTCAGCTGATGGTTGCTAGGCAACCACCCACGTGCTGTCTTCACTATCTTCCCTGTGCCTACTGCACCAGCCTGAATAGCCCCTGCTTTGGGGTATTACATATGGAGGCGGAAGTCACCGGCAGCACGGCTGAGAGAGGGGAGTGTCATGGGTGTGAGGGGGTTTGGCCGGCACCATGCGTGCGTATAATTGCAGTCCAATATGGAAACGGATTTCTGAATACGGCCCATAATCTCAAAAGTGAAAAAACCAACATCATAAAATAGATTGTATCATTGGTCAATAATTTTACATTCAGAAAAGTTTGTTGGCAGAGGGTATTATGCCGACAGCTATATATTCGGCAATATACTCATCCATAATGCCTACATAAATGAAATAATTTCCTTACCTTTTCCCTGCCCTTACTTCCCTCCCCTCTGTCTGTCTCTCCACATTGTCCTGCCCCTTTATCACTCCTTGATGCCTTCCTGTATCTGTCCCTCTGCTCTTTCCTTTCGGCTCCCTCTCCTATCTCTTTTACTGTATCTTGCTTTTCCATCCTGTCATCTCTCTCTGCTCTCTCTATTATTCTCTGTCTTTCTCTCCCATTGCTGAGCTGAATCATTCTGAGGGTTATTGTGATGCCGGGCACATTAAGTGTCAGCATTACAATATTCTATTTTACATGTGTCATGTTAAGGATACAGGTTCTTTCTGTCTGCTCTGAGACTGCCACGCTAGTTTCCATCTATGGTGATTCAGTTTCCGGTACGAAGGCACCAAATTATACCAACATATAAATAAAAACAACTAGCATAAATAAGACTTGCAATTACATTATTGGATCCAGAGTATAGAAAGGTCAAAATGAAAGGAAATACAAGGTTATTTTTACCCTTATTAATATAAAGATTAACGATAGTGAAGTGTACACTTCCCCGGTTTTCAGGTTCTTATGTGACTTACGAGTGCCATAGGGCTCCCTTAACTGTAGGTTCGCATTTGAATACGTAGGGCGTCTACTTAGGAACTTAACTGCATAACTGCGCCTTCATTTGGTCATTTAAATGCCTCTCTCCACCCAAATCTTCGTATCTGCCTAGTTACTTATTCATGGAACGCCCATTTTTGCGTGTTACTACGAACCTAGAGATTTTAAGTTCATAGTGTATAAGCACGGAATTTGCAAACTTAAGTCCAACACAAATAGCGTATATAAGTTACTACGCATGCACAGTGCATCTGTTCTTAAATATACGCACCGAAAATCGGAAGAATTCTTAAGTGTGAATCAGGTCCTTAATTACAAGCTCCTTCTTAAGTCTGGATCCAGCCCACAGACTCCCAGACCCTTTCATAATGCTAGAATCTTCCTCAAGGAAACAGTGATCACATTTAAAGCTCTAAAATCATCATCAACCACTGGGCCAGAGGTGTTCTCCCCTATATATATATATATATATACTAAAATCAAAGCTACATAAATTTAGACCCCATTTACAGTTAAGAGTTAAATTGCTAACTCAAATATACACACGAGAAAAATATCCACACTACAGAGAAAATAAACAACCGCGAGGACTTAAGTCTTTCCTGCGTATAATTATGTACGTGCGGACATTATTGACTGTGAATTGGTCGTGTGTTTAAGTGCTTCAAATTACTTATGATTCAAAGATATGTAAATAAAGGCACTGATTAGGATTTGGAAATGTAAACATGACATTTTTTTTCTAAACACAGTACATACTCTCATTTACATATGTAACAATAGTAACCATTAAAAATACAACTTCAAATAGAAATAATCATGACATACCTTACAATACACATAAACACATTCTGCATGAAGTTAGGAATACAATGATCCACTACATATAGAGACTGTCATAAAACAATATAAAAAAAAATATTAAAAAAAGATAAACAACAAAAACAAAAAATACAATTAAATATTAGTAAACGTAAAGGTGTTTGTTCACAAGATTTTAAGCAAATAATAAAACAAAAAACTTCAAAAACTACACGATATCATGGCACCTTTTCTAGCTTAAAGTCTTGCACAAAATGGAAAATCAGCATAGGATTAAATAAACAAGCCTTTATTTATTTTATTTAAATACACACATCCATTAATTATAAACGCGCGACTGGTGTAGCTTGAAAAAATTAAGAGAAGACGCATGGCCCGCATCTTAGTAAATCTGGCCCTAGGTGTATTATAGATTATTATAGACCTGGTGCACTCTATACATGAAGTAAAATGACCAGCCTTGCTAGTGGCTCTAGACATGAATCAGGCACCTCATCACATATCTTTTTCAACCAGCTGCTCACTAGGGTGACTGTGGGTCTGTTCACAGGAGCCCTTGATGACAGAGACAGACTTGTCTACAAATCCGACACAGGTAATGGCCACTGGTTCCAACCCTGAGAGTAGAATATCTGGAGTCACAACTAACCACAGGTACCAGACAGGTGCAATAGACATACAAGCCTGATAAGTTACTAATTCCCGGAACCAAGTGAGAGTCCCAGAGGCAAAGCCAGAGAAAATAGAAACAGAAAAATAGGCAACACAGGAATTCCACAATGACAGGCTCGAGGGAGCCTCAGAATGGAATACTACTTAGAACACTGGAAGCCAGGCTGAGATAAGCCAGATGAAATAAGCACATACATTTATACCAGCTGGAGTAAGCACAGTGAATACAGGTGCAGGTTCAAATAAGAACAGTAATACAAATGGCAGGTGAAATAAGCACAGTTATACTGGTGCCAGGTGGAATAAGCACCATGATATAAGTGCCAAGTGGAATAAGCACAGGAATACACGTGCCAGTTGGAAAAAGCTCAGTGGTACAAGTGCCAGGTGGAATAAGTACAATTATTCAGCTGCCAGGTGAAATAAACACAATAGTTAAGTTGCCAGGTAGAAAAAGCAGAGTATACAGAGGTGCCAACATAAGGTACCTGAGGGACACAAGTACACAGGAGTGGAAAAAACCAACAAAGAGAATGGGGAAAGGAAGGAGTGGAGGAAGTAGCAGGATGTCTGGGTAAATGAGGTAGGTGAGAGCAAGGTAAGGCCAAAGGTATAAGCAAGACAGGGCAAGCATCACACTATATAGCAGAGAACTCACATAGGAAGCAGGC
The DNA here is from genome assembly GCA_011038615.1 of Limnodynastes dumerilii. Taxonomy (NCBI): domain Eukaryota; kingdom Metazoa; phylum Chordata; class Amphibia; order Anura; family Limnodynastidae; genus Limnodynastes; species Limnodynastes dumerilii. The sequence goes on along the minus strand of WWET01003990.1, from coordinate 120,531 downwards.
AAATACAGAGAACCTAATGCAGTAACAGTCAGCATAAATACTGCATGCTTGTTATTTAAGCAGTCAATTACCAGGCTGCCAAGCCTCAGAGATGATTGGTGTGTGGCGTACATTCGCGCTCAGTGGCTTGTCCATACACAGTGGCCTCATTTGTATAATTTACTTGGAACTAGTTCCTTCATCCCTCATCCTCAATAGTATTTGATGAGCATGAAAGAGCTGGGATAGTGGTGTATCTGTACAACATCTAAATTTATACATCCTTGAATGCATGTAATGTTCTCTATTTAATATATCACTATATCAGGGTTCCCGACATTTAACAGGATGATGCATGCATGTGGCGGGCTTAATGACGCAATTTATGCAAATCGCGTCATCAAACCCTGCTCCTGTCAATCACCAGCATGCCCGCCCCCTGAATCAAACTTATCCGATTTTAGGTGTAACAGTGATCGAGACGGGGCTTGATGGCGCAAATTGCATCATCAAGCCCCTCCCTGTCCCTAGCAACACTAGTATACTAGTATTGCTAGGCAGGGGGCTGGACTTGAGGCCGGGCCCGTGGTTGAAACCACGGTCCTCAAGTCACTTGCGGGAGATTTGCAGGCTATCCCGGGATACCGTAAGACCTGCCTGAATTTCGGGAGTCTACCGCACATTCTGGGAGAGTCGGCAACCCTGCAATATATGGATGTGTTATAAGCTGTAACTACAGAAACTTCTAACAATATTTATATTTTTGTCCTATAGATACCATCTCATACATTTCAGCGCATTAAAGACTATCCAGGGACTTTAGCTCTGCAAGAGGGGTGTGCATTGTTTTACATTAGAAGCTACTATTCAGCAGAAATGGCATTAACAGTACATTAGTTGGATGATCTGCTATGGTCAGGAATTGGAGTCTGGCTGGGAACCAGTGAAAACATCTGCTGAGGGATCAACAATCTTACTGTTTGAGTAGCTCCGCCTCAGAATTTGGCAATGGACTTTTAAATGCCACCCTGCCCAGAGACATTCACACCCTTAGCATTTGCCTTGCTCTGACGCAAAGCTCGGGCCTCTTGGTGAGGATTCAGGCGTCGTTGTGGCTTGTTGCATCATATATAGACCCTGTGGAAAAAAATAGTTGCTTTTTCTCTCTTCAGCTCTTGGATCTCAACTGTGAGCTGCAACTGTAATGTGGAAACATATTTTAAGCTATAGTTGTGCATTGTCTCAGCTCGGAATACTGGGAATACTTTATAATCCTACAAATGCTCAAATAAAACTGTCATATGAATTGTGCCTTACAAAGATGTTTGTCTTAAATAACTATTTTTTAATGAAAAGCAAGACAAGAAGAACTATGTACTAATGTGCTATTGTGTTTGTGTGTCTTTTATTCTAAGTAATTATTATTTCATTGATTTCTCATTTAACTAAGTGACAGTACAGCAAATTAGGTATGTGTGTTTTCTGGCCAAAGGGATTCTCTCCTGGTTCACACCTTGGAAGCTCTGGCTTCTCTGGCTTCTTATTGCGAATGTAACTACGGCGCATCCGCAGCAGTACATTTACACAATCTACGTAACACTAAGGTATGTAGATTGCCTCCATGTGGTCTTTAAAGACAGCAGTAGATTAGGAGGAAAAAGGCGGCTTGATGCCACCTCGGGGAGTGTTTAGTTAGAAGTGAAGGAAACTTCTTAACTTCTTCCTTCTTAAGAAGGAAACTACGCACGGTAAGATAAGGTAGCCCAATAGCACTCTTAAGTGCCATAACATACCTAAAAACAGGGGCGTGTTAGGGGCTGAGCGAGTGAGTTACATGCGGTTCTGTCTTCACCTAACTCACTCTTAAGTGTCAATACAGTCCATAGTTGCATTTGGACAAAAATGTACATGTATTGGATATACTGCATAATACATCAAGTGCAAACCATTCCTCTTATGTGCACTCACTTTTAACTGTTCTACCCTTACCACATGCTAAACCCCATCCCATTTTCTTTCTGATGCGCTAAACTAAGTTGCTATTTTTTCAGTAGCATTTAATATGAACCCATCACCAAAATCCGCCATGGCTCACTTCATGTAGATTTGATTCCTGGACAATGGAGTTTCAGCAATTATATTGCTGAGGACCCAGTTGACTAAATAGCATTCTATTTATTGGATCACAAATAGATCGAGGCTTACATGAAAGGGGACAAGTGTCATCAGTGAGGGTCCTTTAATGTAAATTTGGGTGTGGTTTCCAGTATCCACTATTTATGGGCTCCAGATGCTGCTTGTGGAAGTTGGGTGTCTGGTATGGAGTGTGCATGCCCCGGCCAGATGTTACGTTATGGATCTCCTTCGTACGGCAGGTGGTCTGTCCAATGGGGCGCTCTTCAACATCCACATGTCTAATCCCAATAAGGGGGGCGGAGATAGGCATGCAGATGAGGGTGAGGGGGCAGTGATAGGTCCTTCCCCAAAGGATCTACTTTCAGACAGACACAGGTCCGTGCAGAGAACTTCAGGTAAGGCTCTGGTCATGTGACATGGAAGTTCACTCCTCTCCGGACTTACAGACCTCCATGTGTACGGAACACGTATGGAGGACTGGATCAGGGCCAATGAGTTTATATTTTAATAGAAACCTTTGTCCTATGTTAGGATTATTAACATAGATCTGCACTATTATGAACATAGATCCTCTGTGATTTCCATGCTTTACAAGAGGTTTACAATATAACTCATCTCTCTCTCTCTCTCTCTCTCTCTGTATCCTGGAAAACTTTGGGTGGGGGAACAACTCACCCCCCTGCATCCTGCACATGTGCAGCACAGCAACCACCAAGCACATGCACAGGCTGGTAGTTGTTGAAGAATAGCCATGCAGGCTGGTCCATCTTGTGTGCCCGGAGAGAGTCCGTTACGCAGCTGCATTGTCAGTTGTGATGCTTCAGATCCAGAAGGATAAAGCGAGGAACTGGGCTGAGGATTACTTGTATACAGACAGGGAATACGGGTTAGCTTGTTTGAACTGTAGAAAGAATTGTGGAGGGAGAAGATATATATAACAGGGTTGAAAAAAGGTAAGATCCAGATTTACTAAGCTGCAGGTTTGGAAGAGCAGGTTGGAGATGTTGCTCATAGCAACCAATCAGATTCTAGCTTTCCCTTTCCTATTGCATACAAGAGAATATCAGCTAGCATCTGATTGATTGATTGCTATGGGCAACATCTATATTCTTCAAAATCCGCTGCTTAGTAAATCTGGCCCTAAGAAGGTGGTAGAGGAATTCTGTAAGCTGTAGAGGTTTGTGTTTAGGGAGGTTTGCATTGGGTATTCCACAAAGTGGGTGCTGTCAGGAAAATTCCTGTAGCAGAGAAAGGGAGTATTTACTGAGTAAAAGAGAAAGGCAAGAAAAAAGACGCAGATACTGTGCAGAACAGATGGATCAAGTTAAGACATATATTAAGGGAAGAGATATATGTGGGTGTTACTTAATACTCAGTAGAAAACTGTTCTATAGTTATTTTGGGGTCTATTTACTTACCTTAAGGTTTTGAAATGAATGAAGCTGTTCCAGGCTCGCTTCGGCTCGCAGTGAGTCTGGCAGCTTCATTCATTCAAATTTACTAATACTGACCCCTCCGGTGAGGTCCTGCAGTGATCTCTGTGGTCATCACAGGAGACTTCATTCATAATTTGAGTCAGACGCATCTCCTGGACATGTAAGTTTTGGTTTTTTCTATATTTTTTTTAACAGTTCTGAATATTTTAATGTATTTATTTACTGATTTGAATATAAATGTGACAGAAAAAAACAACTTTTTATTTAATTTTTTCTACTAACAGCTATTAGGGGGGGAGGGAAAGGGGGGGGGAATATGGGGACATTGCTGGGATAAATTCCCTAACATCAGCCGGGAGCGGAGTGTAAAACTCTGCTCCAACATTTCGTAAATACTACGCACCACCGGCCCGCTCTAAAAAGAACAGGCCACAATGTTTACATGGATCGCCATGGAAACTGCTGTTTTCCATGGCGATCCATGGTTTGTAAATAGTAACACCTTCTTTTTCATGTGATAATGTCCATTTGAAAATGAGCATAATCCCATGAAAATGAAGTTTATAAATAGACCCCATAGTTACTTTATGATCTTTTACAGTTGGTTAGATACACTCTCTAGAGAGAAAGAGCAACAAGTTTAGTGATGGAGGAGAGGCTCAACCCCATTTATATCAACTGTGAGAAAATGGGACCCACATTGTTATGGTACATGCTGTTCCTGTGTTATACTTTGACAAATAAGAAATACTGAAATGTGTTTTATAATGAAGCTGCTAGTGCCAATCACACTGTGTATAAAGACATATTTTACTACTGAACCATGCTGAGATATTAATGTGTCACACACTTATCAGGGACGTCCGGAAACTGAAGGCCTTTTTCTGCAACACTTTTCCCACTAAACCCATATCAAGTCAAAGTCAGTACTGAAAACCATTCAATATATGTAGCAAAAGGCCAGATTACAAGGGATTTGTATCCAAATCAACAAAAAATATATCTAGCCAGGATTAGTTCATTCATTTGGACAATAATATTTACTTTCTGCTACTAGATTGATAACATTTTTAAGAGGAAACAATTTCACAATAAGTTTCACAAATCTAAACAAAGCAAGTTACTTTCACACCCTTCTAATGTACTATGACTAGCAGACATTGAGTGTACGCTTGATAATATTTGGCAGTGAGTCTTCCCAGATACAAATGCATGTGGTTTATACTCATGAACATTCTAGATGTATGTTATGTTGTAAGCATTGGGGTGATGACAATATAGCACTGCGTGTGCTGCCCTAACAATAAAAAATTAACCATTTTCCCCATTTCTCTGTGTAGTTCCCTTTTATTTTAATTTGAAACTAATTTCGGATAACTTGTGAAAGGAATTTGCAGAGACACACCCGAGGGGGAGGGGGCGGTGGGAGATTGAGGGGGGAGATCAGATTGCCTGAAAACCCTCTTCCGTGCTTATGATCAGCAATATTCCTTTCAGAGAGTTCTGTGGGTCTTTAAACTTTGTAAATTTGTAATTCATCCTCCGGCCACTAGTGGCCACCTTACAGTGCCCTATTTACCAGCCTACTCTCTCTCCTCACTCTCTCCTTACACCCAATCCTAACCACTGGTGAGGACAGGGATTGATCAGATGAAATGTGTGCCTGCTGTGTCTCAGTATGTGATTTCTGCCCAAATTGTCAGGTGGCCTGGATTCACAAATAGTCTCGAAAATGTAACATTGGCACATGTGCGCACAAGTTCTTCCATACAGAACTTTGTTTAGCAGGGTGGGCAAAGGGGATGTTTTGTCCCTCCCCCTCCATTGTGGAGGGGGAACTGTTCAGGGGAAATTCCCTAAGTCTCTATGACTGAAATTATGATAAGTTTTACAACAAAGAATCAACAACAAAAGAGTTAATTATAAATTTTGTATATATTTATAATTTCCTATAATTATATATTGAATAAGAGCTGCGATTCCAATAAACTAACACATCTAAATAACAAGTAGTTTTGCACAATTCAATAATACAAAATATGACTGAATCCACCCTGTTAAATACCGTGTATGAAATATGTACCCCAAAAGTACTGCCCTTGGATCAGTACGTAATTACCCGCTATGATCCGAAAGTTCGGACCGCAATTGCGAAAAATAGCACAGATGCTGTAAAATAAAGCAGAAAATCGCTTCCACAAGACGAGCCCCCACTGTTAAATACTGTGTATGAAATATGTACCCCAAAAGTACTGCCCTTGGATCAGTACGTAATTACCCGCTATGATCCGAAAGTTCGGACCGCAATTGCGAAAAATAGCAAAGATGCGAAAGATCGTTTCAACTTACGAAACCGTATTTACTCAGAAGTACAGGGTAACGACAAGGCACAGATTCCAACAGCAACAAGCGCAGCGCATCCACCAGGCGGTCAAGACGTCAATCCAATCGTCCCACAGGAAAAGAAGATGAAGGAGTAGAGATCAATGTCCCAAATCAGAGTCTATTTAAAGTCCACAGATGAAAGGAGCCGCCGAACTCCTGCTTGATTGGAGCAATTTCAATCCTCTGCTGATATTCGCTTCTCCATTGGTCTTTGTCTTCAGATGGTCTCCCATTGGTCCTGGTCATCCCTTTGTTCTTCTCCTTGGGGGGTCGAAGTAACTTCCTTCACACATTTATACAAAATATTAAACTAACCTATGCATTGCGCTAACTACTGCCGTAGACATGCGGTCTTAACAGCATCTAGCTAACAATATTTGTCATAATTTAAGCTACCCTACAATACTAAACATGACACACATCGTACGTTCATTCGCAGTTCGGCGATCTTTTTCTTGATTACTCCGTCTATAGAGAAAATACGCAGTTTTAGTAAACAGAAACATTTTCATACATTAAGTGGTTACAAGCTGTGTATGTTTTTATGTATGTGAATATGTGTTATGTGAGTTTATCGTCGAATAGCGAAAAAGCCAGCGAAAGCGTGAACACGCTTGCGAACGAACGCGTATGCGCGTACGTTCGCTCATGTGCGAATTTACAGCGCTCTTTTTGTGGTCCTTTGTTCTCTCGCTATGCAATGAATGGTATGGATATGATTCTATTAATTTTCTGTTTCGACAACCTCTAACAGCTCACTAAGCCAGCTGCATTATGGTAGTAAGAGAAGATTTATACAAAGTTAGTGGGACACAGTCTAGCTGTATACCGCCCCCTGAAAAGTCATAGAAAAGGCTAATTGGTGCATAAGTTAATAAACATATCATAGCAGCAGGCAGAGAATATAATGTATAATGGGACAAACAGAGTCAGGCAGCTTGCCAATGCATATTTCGCTGTATCTGCTTTATCAGTTCTTTACACGATTATAGGATATTATACAAAAACTTATTTGAAATATTTGGTGAAATATAACTATATTTATATATATATATGCTATCAGATTACATAGCGCTTTACAGAGAATATTTAACATTCACATAAGTCCCTACCACATTGGAGCTACATAACACAGACTAGTCCTAAAACAGACTAGGGCTAAGTTACTCAGTAGTCAATTAATCTACCAGCATGTTTTTGCAGCGTGGGAGACATCGGGAGAACATACTAACTGCACGCAGATAAGTCGGAACCGAACTTATGACCTCATCGCTGTAAGACACAAGTGCTAGTCACTGAGCCACCATGCTGCCCATACTTATATAACTTTGTAATTATAAGAGGAGTAACAGGCCATGATAAATGGAGAGCTTAGTGCAGAGACTGTTTTTAAATAAATTTCACACTTATTTCCTATCTTTTTCAATGTCAGTATTATATATTGTGCTTACGGTACATCTTCCCAGTTTTATAATGGTTTTAATGCATATTTAATAAAATAAATTATTAAAATGTATTATTGGTCTAGTTTACACCTATCTTTTTTCTGTGTTGTATTGATTCTCTTTACTTGTAGGGAGTAGCACAATTCATTAATCAATTTGTTATGTCAACTGAACATAATAAATCATTTGGGTGTCTTATTATATATATGTTGATCTATCTATCTATCTATCTATCTATCTATCTATCTATCATCTATCTATCTATCTATCTATCTATCTATCTATCTATCTATCTATCTATCTATCCTTATATCCTCCTGTAAAATAAAATTTTTATATAATAATTAACTTTATTGGTTTCATCTTACTGTAGCTTTACTTTCAAAAATTAATATTATTTCTAACCTTCATGGTTAATGTGAAAACTTATGAATATGTATTGTTATTATTGATTATGATGATTATGATGATGATTAATAATAATAATAATAATAATAACAATAATAGTAATAATAGTAATAATAATAATAATAATAATAATAATAATAGTTATGTAATCTGTGATGAAAATAAGATTTCTTGAAGTAATATGCATATCTCTAGTAGTAAAGATGATACTGTTAAGGTAAGATAATGAGGGAACCAATCTATATAGGTTAATATGTAAAGTCTTCATACCCTCAATTCAGCAGAAATATGTTCCGCTGGCATAAGCGGTTTTGCAGGGTTATACAGTGGGTTAACTTTGTTAATTATTATAGATATTTGTCTGTATTAGGATAATAGCTGCTATGGCTATTTACTCCTGTTAATAATTTTCATTTGATCCATGTGCCCAAAATTGTTCCAAGTATTGCAACCAAATATACACAAAATTCAGTTCTAAGTATTGGAGGTTTTAATGGCCAGGATTAATATTTGTCTGCATCCATTGTGATCATTGTTAAGTCCTTGCCTATATAAGCTCTCAGCTTTTTCAATGCAACAATCACAATGGGCCGGATGCAAACCTACACATGGAGATCTGGTAACCGCACGGGAGAGGAAAATGAACTTCCCTGTCACTCCTTTCTCTCATGCTTTTAGCTGATATAACACTGCCTGAAGTGTCCCATGCAGATCATCATGGAACTCTTAAACACAGCTTAGACTTTAAAATGTAATTGTTCCCGCACACCTTACAAAAAATGTAGGCGGGCGGAGGGTATGGGCCGACCTGTTGGACGGATTGCCAGGCATGCGGAACTAAATCCCATAGCCTGGAGATCTGTTTTGTAATATTTGCCACAAAAACACCTGACTTCTGCAGCAGATTACAGTAATCTTCCCTGTTTATGTCAGGTTTACCTTTGGTGTACTTTTATGGTTTATTCCCTAATTTTCAACTGTCCACCGGCACATAAAAAGGCTACATTGCAGGAAAACAATAGCAATTCAAATAGCTTATATAATAACAATGCTATATTATAGTTAAAAACTGACAAAACAACCGGACTGTTGAATTTTGTAACTTGATTGACGTCGATAAAGATCTGGTCAAATATTGGATTCCAGGATCCTTTAAAAAACAGTTAAGGGAAACAAGAGGTCTATTTATAACCTGACAGTCGTGGGTATTCTGGTGCTTGGAGTACAACAAACACCAGCATTCCCAAGTGTTTAATGGCAACCTGGGCTTGCTGCGACCTATAGTGCATTTCTTTCTTGGAAGTGTGAATTATAATACGCAATTTTGTGCTCAATATTATGATTGAGGCCTGGATTCACAGTTACGAAGATTGCTTCTTAGGTATGTTGTTTTAAGAATTGAGCTACTACACATACGTAGTAGCTAATTTACGCTATCTATGTACCATTTCGGTACATAGATTGCGTAAGTGCAGTCTTTATGGCAATCCACGTACCGGAATGGTATGTAGGTAGTGTAAATAAGCTACCACGCATGCGTAGTAGCTCAATTCCTGAAACAATGTACCTAAGAAGCAATCTTCGTAACTGTGAATCCAGATCTATGTTTGCAACCATGTTGAGCAATTGAATAGGCAAATGTTGGGTGCGATATTAGCGTTAAACCTTGCAATAAAATGGTGAGATGTTAATATCATGCCCAAACTATATGCAAACTAGCTAACGTTGCATCCAAAGCCTACATCACAGGGAACAGAATTGGGCCCACAGGGTGATCTATCAAAATATTTTGCTTAGGAATATGATCGCATCTAATGCAGATGTCAGGATTCAGCCCTGACTCTATATACATAACAATATCAGGATTCAGCCCTGACTCTATATACATGACAACATCAGGATTCAGCCCTGGCTCTATATACATGACAGTATCATTATTCAGCCCTGACTCTATATACATGACAATATCAGGATTCAGCCCTGACTTTATATACATGACAATATCAGGATTCAGCCCTGGCTCTATATACATGACAGTATCATTATTCAGCCCTGACTCTATATACATAACAATATCAGGATTCAGCCCTGGTTTAAGAATTGAGCTACTACACATACGTAGTAGCTAATTTACGCTATCTATGTACCATTTCGGTACATAGATTGCGTAAGTGCAGTCTTTATGGCAATCCACGTACCGGAATGGTATGTAGGTAGTGTAAATAAGCTACCACGCATGCGTAGTAGCTCAATTCCTGAAACAATGTACCTAAGAAGCAATCTTCGTAACTGTGAATCCAGATCTATGTTTGCAACCATGTTGAGCAATTGAATAGGCAAATGTTGGGTGCGATATTAGCGTTAAACCTTGCAATAAAATGGTGAGATGTTAATATCATGCCCAAACTATATGCAAACTAGCTAACGTTGCATCCAAAGCCTACATCACAGGGAACAGAATTGGGCCCACAGGGTGATCTATCAAAATATTTTGCTTAGGAATATGATCGCATCTAATGCAGATGTCAGGATTCAGCCCTGACTCTATATACATGACATCAGGATTCAGCCCTGACTCTATATACATGACATCAGGATTCAGCCCTGACTCTATATACATGACATCAGGATTCAGCCCTGACTCTATATACATGACATCAGGATTCAGCCCTGACTCTATATACATGACATCAGGATTCAGCCCTGACTCTATATACATGACATCAGGATTCAGCCCTGACTCTATATACATGACATCAGGATTCAGCCCTGACTCTATATACATGACATCAGGATTCAGCCCTGACTCTATATACATGACATCAGGATTCAGCCCTGACTCTATATACATGACATCAGGATTCAGCCCTGACTCTATATACATGACATCAGGATTCAGCCCTGACTCTATATACATGACATCAGGATTCAGCCCTGACTCTATATACATGACATCAGGATTCAGCCCTGACTCTATATACATGACATCAGGATTCAGCCCTGACTCTATATACATGACATCAGGATTCAGCCCTGACTCTATATACATGACATCAGGATTCAGCCCTGACTCTATATACATGACATCAGGATTCAGCCCTGACTCTATATACATGACATCCAGGATTCAGCCCTGTTCTATATACATGACATCAGGATTCAGCCCTGTTCTATATACATGACATCAGGATTCAGCCCTGTTCTATATACATGACATATTTGCTTTCATTTCTTAAAAAAACAAACATTTTTTTTCTCAGATTGTTTTGCTTCTCAGCACAACTCTTGTCACCGATTCTAAACAATCATTTGTGTTCATTTGTATTTACACGGCTGAAATAAATGACTGTCAAACTTTCCATCCCTGAAAACTTTTAAACAAATAGTTGTAAGCATATAAATCATTGGCTATGTCAATTGCTGGGTCACAAGAGAGGCCCTGATTAAAGAAGTTTGCAGTGTATTTGTCATAGACTCCATCAATCCAGATTGTCATCACAAATCCACTTCTGTAGCAAATTCAAATTTTTATCTGGTTGATTAATGTGAGCAAAGAAAGATATCTTCTGGATGTAATATAATAAAAAAAAAAAAGTCAAAATACCACTGTAAATAAAAAGTTATAAATTAAAGTTAAAGTTTGCATTTAATGTGCACAATAAATACTCATATACCAAAGTAATTATTCCTTAATACATAAGCATAAAACCACTATAAATCCTTATCTTTTCCTAATTCCTAACTTGATGAGGTAATAATGGGATGTAGGGTCCGGATTCACAGTTACTTAATTTTCGTTTTACGTATGTGTAGTAGTTTATTTACGCTATCTACGTACCATTTCTGTACTTAGATTACGTAAGCGTGGTCTAGAAATTGTTCGTAGATAGCGTAAATAAGAAACTACGCATGCGTAGAAGCTTAATTCTTAAAATAACGTACGTAAGGCGAAAACTACGTAACTGTGAATCTGGACCTGGTTCTTCCTTCTTAAGAAGGAAAATACGCACAGGCACTTAAGGTAACCCTATGGCACTCTTATGTGCCTTTAAGAATGAGGAATACGGGGGAGGGACCTAAAACTTAGGTCGCCCCTACTTATCTCGTTCGAACCTGTGAATCAGGTCCACAATACATAAGTATGAACTCAGCCCTATGCATGGTTGCCAACATTTGCAAATAAATATCAGGGAGATTGTGAAAGAACTATCAATGCACGAAAGGAATGTGTCTTGTACTTCCAAAGGGGCGTGTCTTGTACTTCCAAAGGGGCGTGTCTTGTACTTCCAAAGGGGTGTGTCTTGTACTTCCAAAGGGGCGTGCCTTTGAATAGCTCCCCCATGGGTGTGTCTAGCGCTGCCAGAAAATCTTATCTCAATAAAATTAGCATCATTACTTATTGATTGCTAAATTATCAGTATTATTGTGAAGACTGAGAATAAGAGATCTGCTGACTTCTTCATCTTTATAGGAAAGCTAAAAGTAGGTGACACTGCAGCTGATAAACAAGAAACAAAAGTGTGTTTTTCATTTCATTATTAAAGTCATGTTGTCTTAGATCATTTTCAGTCTTTGATTATATTTTGACCTCAATGCAGGGATTTCTGAACTCTGTTATCATACCATGATGATTTCTGGAAGTGAGGGCCGCATTCAGAGAACCGTTTTTGTGCGAAGTTCCATGCGTATTTTTACGATCTGATGAACTGCGAATGCGTAGCAACAAAATTTCCGCTATCTACGTTGATTTTACGCACGGAAGTCCATTAGTTACGGACTTGTGAATCGCACGTGAGAAAATACGTACGGAGGGGCGTGGTTATAATCCGTCCAGAGACAGATACTTGAAAGTGGGTGGGGGAGGCATTTAAATGACCGTTTAAGGGTGCGGTGAGGACGCGGTTAGTTAGATACGCATGTACGGAAGAATTATACGCACGTAAGTGCACACGTAAAGTTAGAGGTGCTCTATGGACTTGTAAGTCACAGAAAACCCATCTGTGTGAGGGGAGTGTCATGGGTGTTGTCTTGCAATGTCCGTGCGTATAATTGCGAACCTTTCGCTGATGGTTCTCTGAATACGGCCCTGAATCAGCATCAGGGAGATCACCCCTTCTTTAGGGAGTTTCCCTGATATTCAGAGAGAGTTTCATTTTTTGGCTTTGGTGTAAAAATTTTCATTTGCTTTCTGCTGATGAAAAACAATTTCTTGAAATGTAGTCATGTAAATCAATATACAGATATTCACCCATTCTGCTAGTTGCACACTATCTTGATAATGTATTGATAGTACATTGTATAAAAATACAATTCTGTGCTGTTAAGTGGGGGTTTCCTGAATCCATAGAGGTTTCTCACCACATCCCCACATGTCACACATATACTAAACCTCAGGATATTTTGTCAGTGATATGTATGTATTCACAGGGGCGTTTTAAGAAGTGAGGGGGCCCTTGTGCAGGATTTGTACATCGGTCCCCCCCTTCCCTTACCTAAGACAGGACTGCCCCCTGGTCCAAAAGGGGGCAGGGCTTAACAGTGCTGTAACCACCACCCCTTTTTCGCCCCGCTAATCGGGACAGTCCTACTGCAGGGGAAGGGGGACTAATTTGGCATCTATTTCTTTCCTCTGGAAGATCTTAGATGGAAGAAATAGATGCTGAATGGCCCCTCTTCCCCTGCCAACCCCGTGTGCACTGCACACCCTGCACCCATTATAGATACTCCTATGTGTATTTATATTAACTTACCAAAGGCTTGAATGCCACAATTTCCAAGAGACTAAATAAAGGTAATTAAACATAGTGCGCTGCCCTTCCTTCTCTTGTGTACTGTAATCACAGCTAATGACCCTTCTGTTCTGTGCAAACCAATGAAAATGCTAATTGTGTTAAGAAAGTGGGGATTTAGTGACACATCCACAATGTTTACAGTATCTTACCTCTTGCATGTGGGTACAGGATATCACTTATATAGCTTATAAATAGCTTTAATTATCAATAGAAATGGTCAGGGTATTTTCTAGGGGCGGGTAAGCCGTGCGATCGCATGGGGCATGCCCCTAGATAAATTGAAGGGGGGCGCGTCCTACAGCCCTCCCCCTGTGCCGCGGTCACATAGGCCGAGGCTCTCACAGGCACCGACCACATCTGTTATGTGATGCGGCCGGTGCCTGTGAGAGCTGAGGTCTATGTGACCACGGCATCATTCAGATAATAGTACTGGTATACAGGGCTCCTACAGGAGCCCTGTAGGATCAAATCATTTGCATTGAATATTCCCAGTACTATGCATACTATAACTGACTACACCTCAGAGGAAGGAGAAAGAGGCAGAAGGTAAGTAAGTTTATTAATAGGTTTTTAATAAAAAAAGGTTATTTAAGGGGGCAAAAAAGGAGGCTGTACATATATGAGGGGGCACAAAGGGAGGATAAATATATATGAGGGGCACCAAGGGAGGCTAAATATATATGAGGGGGCACAAAAGGAGTATAAATATATATAAGGGGGAACAAAGGGAGGCTAAATATATATGAGGGGGCAGAAAAGGAGGCTGTACATATATGTTGGGGCACAAAAGGGAGGATAAATATATATGAGGGGGCACAAAAGGAGGCTGAATATAAAAAAGGGGGAACAAAGGAAGGCTGTACATATATGAGGGGGCACAATGGGAGGATAAATATATATGAGGGGGCACAAAGGGAGGCTAAATATATATGAGGGGGCACAAAAGGAGGCTGTACATATATGTTGGGGCACAAAAGGGAGGATAAATATATATGAGGGGGCACAAGCGCAACACGGGACGCTAGATATATATGAGGGGGCACAAAGGGAGGCTAAATATATATGAGGGGGCACAAAAGGAGGCTGTAAATATATGAGGGGGCACAAAGGGAGGATAAATATATATGAGGGGGTGCAAATGGAGGCTGAATATAAGGGGGCACAAAGGGAGGTTGAATATATATAAAGGGTCTCAAAAGGAGGCTGAATATATATAGGGGGGCACAAAAGGATGCTGACACATATAAGGGGCACAATTAGAAGCTGGGCACACAGTAATTGACAGAAGTGGATAACTAGGCACATACAAGGGGATAAGGGGATGTAAGTAAAAGGCAGAGCATACCTTTTTTTTTTTTTGTAATTAATTGATTAAAAAATATTATTTTATTTTTTTTGGGGTGGGGGGTGGCTTCAGAATTTTTTTTCCACCCTGGGCTCTGCTAGGTCTAGAAACGGCACTGCAAATGGTTATAGCATTGAGAGATAGTAAGAGACATATAATAGAAATAGTCAACCATCAAGTATCAAGCATTCGGGAGTCAGTCCCCGGTTAGAAAACGCGATTTTCGAAATTTTCTATTCATACCGCTAAATATCGAAAGTATATATTTCGAATGCGCTCGATTGCGAATATTCTCAATTGCGAAATATCTCTACAGCGAATATTCTCGATTTCGAATAATCCCAATTGCGAATATGTTTCTATTTCGAATTTATATATATATATGAACTAAAGGACCGGCACTCAATGAGAAATACGAGTTTTAATCATAAATCCGACGTTTCAGTGTCCGCAGACACTTTCCTCAGGGATATCAGAACAACAGAGACAATGCAAAACACTCGGTATATATAGACAAATAAAAAAGAACAGGGCTTACCCACCGTAGGGCATCAGAGCCGCAAGCTGCACGCTGGATTAGAGCTCCTCCCTCCCGGCGCACAGAGAGCAGACGTCGCATATGCCAGGTGTCGGTTCCTGTTGCCAAGCAACAGATAGACGCTTCAACGCTCCAACGCAAGGTGCAGAAACAAGCACCAGCAGAAAATGGTCATCTATACTCACCTAGCGGGGGTCAGGGGGAGACTCTGAGAGCAAACAGACAGGCAGGACACCAATGCACCATAGGGATCAGTCAAAGCATGTAAGAAAACAAATGTGATAACAGCTGGAATATGTCATGAGGAAAAATACCACAATAATGGGAAAAAATAAAAACATGAAGGCAAAATGACAGGAAAAAACAAGAACTAAACTGATAACAGGAAAATAAAAATAAAAATAAAAAATAAATAATAAACGATAAAATATAAAATATATATAGGGGACAGAAGATTCGGAAAATAGGGTATGGAAAAAACAGTCAGTAGATCAGGGAAAACAATGCAGAGGAAGATATTCGTTGAGCCCTCTAGGAGAGACACAGTCCAGGAGGTGAATCCATTTGGACTCACACCTGAGGAGAGCTGTTTCACGGTCACCACCGCGCGGTGAGACTGGAATATGATCAATGATGGTACATCGAAGATCAGATAATTGGTGTCTGTTCAGAATGAAGTGGCGTGGCACAGGTTGATCAGATGTCCCAGATGATAACGCACTCCTGAGACCTGATCGGTGCAGGTTCATGCGTTCACAGAACATCCTAATTGTTTTCCCCACGTACACCATCCCGCAGGGACAGCGTAATAAGTACACGACAAATTTTGTAGTGCAGGTGACAACATGGCGTATCTTGTACTTGGGCCCACTCCTGAGGTGCCAAAAGGAGGTTCTGGATTCCATCATCCGGCATGTAGAGCAGCCCAGACATTTGTAGCATCCAGGGTTTTTTTTTAGAAAGCAGGGACCATCAGATTGCAGTTTACTATTGGAGATGTCAGTCTTCACAAGAAAGTCCCTTAAATTGCGCCCGCGAGTATGACAGGGCATGATTCAGGTCATATGTAGAGAAGGTAAAGCGGCATCCGTCTGGACCAAGGGCCACAGTGAGCGCACAGCCTTGTTGATAAAGGGACTAGTCCTAGAAAAAGTGGTTCACCCATGGGATGGATTTTTGTTGAGTTTCTTTAGGTTTCACATACAGAAGATCATGTCGGGGAATGCATAGAGCTTTAGCTCTTGCGTCTTTTAGCACGGAATTGGAATAACCCCTCTCAAGGAAGCATCTCTCCATCTGATCTAATTGAAGATCTCTGATTGCATTATCGCTGTTTATATAAACTGGGAGTAAGGGAGGCCTCGTTTGAGTGAGGGTGCATGATGACTGGATGCAAGCAGTAGTGTGTTGCGAGCTGAAGGTTTTTGATGTATACTGGTCTGTAATGACCCTTCAACAATCGAAATGTGCACATCCAAGTAGTCAATTTGGCTAGTGCTACAGGAGTATGTAAACTTGATGTTGTTGTCCATATTGTTGATTAGTTGTAGTCCATATTGTTGATTAGTTGCATGCATCCTTCAAAGTCTTCCTGGGACCCCAGCCAGATCACAAGAAGATCATCGATATATCGTGTGAATAGCAGAATCTTTCCTTCACACTGAGGGTTGCACAAAAATAGATCTCTTTCAACTCCAGCCATGAACCCATTTGCAAAGGCAGGAGCCACTGCCAAGCCCATGGTGCAGCCAGAGGTCTGTAGGAATAATTGGGCGTCAAAGAGAAAATAATTTCCCTTTGGTGAGTTCAAGAAGCTCCATAAACAATTCTGGCGGAAGACCTTCGAACAAAGGATTGTCCTGGATCAGGGCTCTGATGGAAGCTAACCCTCTGGCATGGGGGATACTCGTGTACAGACTGGATACATCGATGGCACATAAAGAGTGCCTGGTGGTAATCAAGGTAACTCAGTCAACTTGTGCAAGAGATGGGTAGAATCTTTCAGATAGGTCTCCAGTGCTTGTACACAGGGTTGAAGGCATATGTCCAGTAGGACTGCTACAGGATGGTACAGAGAGTGACGAGCCGAGATTATCGGACGACTCAGAGAGGCTTGAATGTTTTTATGGACTTTGGGCAGTGTGTATAGGATGGGTACCCTAGGAAATTTAGTCACAAGGGCATCCAAAGTTTGTTCAGAGATTAACTTCTGAGCTGAAGCCTGCTACAAGATGTTGTCCAATTCAGTCTTGTAAGCAGAGGTGGGATCAATTGATTGTAAATTTCCGCTTTGTAGTTCACAAGGTCCTGCAGAACAATCGCCCCCCCCCCCTTGTCTGCCGATCTGATCACCAAATCAGTGTAAGATGCTAAAGATTTGATTGCAGATCTTTCAGCCGGACTCAAATTGTGCCTCAGGGGTGGTAAAGCTTGCTGTGTCTTTGCTACTGCTTCATCCAGTAGGTGAGAGAAAGTCTTCAGGGAGGCGTTATGTGTCTGCGGATCAAAGCTGGATCTTTCCTTGAATGCTGTAAGTTTGGGGTGAAGAGTTCTAGCCGGTGGAGTTTTATTTTGGAAATACTCCTTCAGTTTCAGTTGTCTGTTTAACCGGTAATGGTCAATCTTCCATTTGAAAAGGTCCAGATCAATGGAGGGGACAAAGGACAGTCCTTTAGAGAGAACAGAAACTTCAGCAGTATTGAGTGTGCGGCTGGAGAGATTGTAGATTAGGTCCTTTTGGACCTGGTTACTGTCCATACGTCGGTTGCGTTGTCACTGGCCCCCCATCTGGTATATTGCCTCCTTTTCTTGGTCGGCCAAGGGGTTTGTTGCCGGCAGGAGGTTTCCCTAAAAAAGGAGAAGTGATGGTCTGTGCAGAAGTGTTGTCGGTGTCAGATGATGCAGGGTCAGAGCTGCTGTTATCCCTGTAGGTATGTGGTCTCTGAAATCTGCGTCCTTGCCGTTGTCCTCTCACAAAGGGTTGTGTGCCAGATAGCCAGGGATATACCCTGTTCTCCTCATAGTCTCGATTCACCTTGACTAGTTTTTCTTTTTTGAACTTGAGGAGATCAGTTCTGAACTTATCAGTTTGCGTCTTGAGCTTTTCGTACCAGTTTGTAGTTTCGTCAGTTAACAAGGTGTCCTTATGTAGGCTCTCAAAGTTAGAAATGCCCTCCTGTGTTTTCTTAAGTACTCTTGAAGCCTACTCAATCACAAAATCCATCCCATGGGTGAACCACTTTTCTAGGGCTAGTCCTGTGCACTCACTGTGGCCCTTGGTCCAGACGGATGCCGCTTTACCTTCTCTACATATGACCCGAATCATGCCCTGTCATACTCGCAGGCGCAATTTAAGGGACTTTCTTGTGAAGACTGATCTCTCCAATAGTAAACCGCAATCTGATGGTCCCTCCTTTCTAAAAAAAAAACCTGGATGCTACAAATGTCTGGGCTGCTCTACATGCTGGATGATGGAAGTACAAGATACGCCATGTTGTCACCTGCACTACAAAATTTGTCGTGTACTTATTACGCTGTCCCTGCGGGATGGTGTACGTGGGGAAAACGATTAGGACGTTCCGTGAAAGCATGAACCTGCACTGATCAGCTCTCAGTAGTGCGTTATCATCTGGGACATCTGATCAACCTGTGCCACGCCACTTCATTCTGAACAGACACCAATTATCTGACCTTCGATGTACCATCATTGATCATATTCGGGTCTCGCCACGCGGTGGTGACCGTGAAACAGCTCTCCTCAGGTGTGAGTCCAAATGGATTCACCTCCTGGACTGTGTCTCTCCTAGAGCACTCAACGAATATCTTCCTCTGCATTGTTTTCTCTGATCTACTGTCTGTTTTTTCCAAACCCTATTTTCCGAATCTTCTGTCCCCTATATATATTTTATTGTTTATTATTTATTTTTATTTTCCTGTTATCAGTTTAGTTCTTGTTTTTTTCCTGTCATTTTGCCTTCATGTTTTTATTTTTTCCCATTATTGTGGTATTTTTCCTCATGACATATTCCAGCTGTTATCACATTTGTTTTCTTACATGCCTTTGTTTTCTTACATGCTTTTTTTGACTGATCCCTATGGTGCATTGGTGTCCTGCCTGTCTGTTTGCTCTCAGAGTCTCCCCCTGACCCCCGATAGGTGAGTATAGATGACCAGTTTCTGTTGGTGCTTGTTTCTGCACCTTGCGTTGGAGCGTTGAAGCGTCTATCTGTTGCTTGGCAACAGGAACCGACACCTGGCATATGTGACGTCTGCTCTCTGTGTGCCGGGAGGGAGGAGCTCTAATCCAGTGTGCAGCTCACGGCTCTGATGCCCTACGGTGGGTAAGTCCTGTTCTTTTTTATTTGTCTATATATACTGAGTGTGTTGCATTGTCTCTGTTGTTCTGATATCCCTGTGGAAAGTGTCTGTGGACACTGAAACGTAGGATTTGTGATTAAAACTCTTATTTCTCATTGAGTGCTGGTCCTCTAGTTCATCTATATCAAGTTTTCCTGCATGGCACCTATTTTGCCTCCTGTGGGTAGATAACTGTGGACCTGATCCTGACCTCCGTAAACATTCCTTATATGCAGAGGTAATTACGAGACCAGAACTCTGCCTTAAAATCTTTGCACGGATCTGATTCTGTCCAAATACAGATCCAGATGTGGATCAACTTCACCCATTTATCTTCATCTGCATGTCTATCCCATACCTCCCAACTGTACCGAATTCAGGTGACTGTCCTGCTTTACCACCTGCCTTAAAATTGTTTCACTAAGGTTTATTTTATTTTATTTATTTGTTTATTTGTTTTAACTAAATTGGTTGTGCTCCGCTGCTGTTCCAAAAGGGGGTGATTTAATGAAATGTTTGGGTGGGGCCAGGGTTGAGTTTTGGTTGGGACCAGGGAGGAGCTTATTTTTCCTGTCTTTGTTTCTTTGTAATGTAGGGAGGTAAGCTATCCCAGCCTCTTTGGCGGGGATTAGATATGCAGATTTTGCGTAATAACTCCCTGCACTGAAAACCTATTGTATGGAACTATATTGGTGTGGAACATCTAGCATGTACATTTGTGACCTTGTTAAATCTGGATTCTTTGTGGTTTGTTGGTAACTTACCAAAATCCCCTGGACATTGAATACTTTTGTAATCTGCCGCAACCTATTGTTGGGTATTCCTTACACAGTCACACAGGGGTGTGGGTCTACTTCGATAGTGCCATTTGCTCCCAGCCAGTTATGAACTGGCTGGGATTTCGATTGCATATGCCTCAATGAGGTATATCAATCCATCCACGGAGCACTGAACACCGTGCTCTGAAAGGTAAGGCTGCAAACTACCCCAACCCTTCCTCTAATTCTATCCTTAACCTTCCCCTTTCATTACCCTAACCCTCCCTTTCCGTGCAGCCTGACCCTAACCCTCCCTTCCCTGCAGCCTGACACTAACCCTCCCTTCCCTGCAGCCTGACCCTAACCCACCATCTCTCGCAGCCTGACCCTAACCCTCCCTTCCCTGCAGTCTGACCCTAATCTCCCCTCCCCTGCAGCCTGACCCTAACCCTCCCTAACCCACAGTCTGACCATTACTCTCTACCCGCAGCCTGACCCTAACCCTGGAGAGGTTACTTACCTTTACCGTGGTCCGGGTCCTGCAGTAGCGGCGGCGGCGGCATTTCCGAAACGGAATGGGCATACTCACCCATTCTGAAAAAAAATTGCTGAACTGAAGGGGTATTCGAAATAGGGACATCCAAAAAGGAACTTTCGGATGTCCCTATTTCGAAAATCAGACATTCTAACCGGGGACAGCAACAGGTCACACAGTCCACATAAGCTTTCACTTAGTTGCCTCTTTAACTTTAACTGACTTCCTGGCCCGTACATCCTTGTTCAGCCTAAGAGAGGTTAGTTCCTACTATTATTGTAGTTCCTACTTCTCTGAACCTATGCACTTTGATGCTGATTTTACAATATAAACATGATTAATATAAGAAATAACAATAATCAGTCAGGACTAAAGGTGATGGCACAGAAAGCATCACATATGAATGCATGAAAAGTATCAGTGTTCTCAAAGATGTATCGGAAAAGAACTGTTCAACAGAAAGCTGAGGTGGGAAGAAAGTAATGCAAAACTGTTTGTATACAGATTATCTGGCAGGAAACCGCCTGTCAAAGAAGTTTATTGATGAGGTCATTGTTTACTGTACATTCATCTTGTGATTGCATCTGACACACATACAAATATACAAGTCTGCACAAGACATCTAGCTGCATTTGGTAATGCTGCAAGTTATAATAAATATGAGGTTTGAAAAGCTTGACCTCATTCATAGAAGTAAATTGACCTCTAGGGTTGGTAATTTCACAGATTTTGGAACACATTTAACTGTCTTTTTATAATAACTACAGGTCACTTCTATAACTGAAGCTTATAGAAATGCATCATCATGTGAGGACGGTTCATCTCATTCCAAGAAATCTTTTCCGTCCTGAATCCTGAATCTCTGGTAATGGCTCTTCTATATATGCACAATGCAGTGAATTGTATTACAAAAAAAAAGAGCAAATGTGTTGGCACACTTCATCCTAAATAGCAGCCAATTACACTATTAGAGTGCCACTACACTCTAAAGCACCTAAATAGTTACATAGGGCCTGATCCTGAGCTACGGCCGCCGTCGCTAGTACGGCGGCC
>WWET01003990.1:74629-92006 GCA_011038615.1 Limnodynastes dumerilii | reverse complement strand
GTGAATTTGGATTTGGAGTTTGAACAAACTTCTTAACAAACACCCTAACTCCAAATCCAAATTCACCAGACCTATTTCAATAAAACCATCTGATAAGGGAGGAGGAATTGTTATCATAGACAGAACCTTTTATGACCAAGAATCACTTATATTACTAGATGACTCTGTTACCTACACCAAACTGACATCAGACCCCACGGATGAGATTTCAACCAAACTCACACATTACCTAAAGAGAGGACTACAACTTGAGCTACTCAACAAAAAATAATTTGATTACCTCAATATCACCCACCCCAGAATACCGGTTTTCTACTTCCTACCCAAAATTCACAAAAACAGAGACCATCCCCAAGGTAGGCCCATTATTTCACATATTCAATCCTTCGCAGTTAACTTAATGCAATATATTGACCATTACCTTAAACCCTCATATCTCAAGTATAGTATCCATGTTCCACAGGTTTTAGATAAAGTTACCTGGGAAGAGAACATGTGGTTGACGTCAAGCGATGTGACCTCGCTCTATACCATCATAGACCATAAACAACGCATAGATAGCGTCAACAACATTTTAGCAAGCGACACAACACTACACCCTGAAAAGAGAAATTTAATTACAGAGGACAGTTCATAGTTCAATACAACTACTTTTGGTGCAATAACACATTTTATCTACAGTGCCAGAGCACATGATTCGGGCCAAGTTACGCAAATCTGTTAATGAGCAAATGGGAAGACAATTAAATCTAGTCCAACCTTGCATTTGAAGTGAATCTTGTGCTCTGGCGGCGCTATATCAACGATGTTCTCTTCATATGGTAAGGTACAGAATCCACCCTCCTGCAATTCACAAAATCTCTCAATAACAACACCCGGAATCTGAAATTTACCACTACATACAGAAAACACCAGGTATAATTTCTTGATGTAGACATCCATATCAAAAACAATTCCATACACACCAAGACCTACCATAAACCTGTTGATGTAAACGGTTACATTTTGGCCAATAGCATTCATTACCCAAACTGGCTCTCTAACATCACTCCAGTCAATTTAAAAGCTTACGACATAACTGCAGTAATCTCTCCAACTTCGATCAGCAAGCTCAAATTATGTTTCAACAATTCCTAGACAAAGGATATGATGAGAAACATATCCAGGATACATATCAACTAATACGGGACACAGATAGGCAGAATCTACTCAAATACATGAAAAAGCCACCCATTGCTAGGGATCATGACAAAATTTTCTTTATCACACAATATAATAAGAGTGCCACCAATATCAGGAAAATTCTTAACAAACACTGGAACATCTTACAAAAAGATGACACATTAGCCACCATACTACGGGACACCCCAATGTCATATATACCAAAGCACCAAACTTACTCCAACAACTAGCGAGGAATCATATCAGGGACGCACCACGAGAGACTTGGTTAACTGAAAAAGCAGGATTCTACCATTGTAACAAATGTTCGTGTTGCAGAACCCTGAACTACAACAGCACAAAAGACACATTCCTCTTTACCTCCAACAACACGGGGCACATGTTTCAAATCAAGGACTTTATAACTTGTGAGACAAAGCTTGTCATATACCTATTAGAATGCTCATGCAAACTCAAATACGTTGGTAGGACAATAAGGAGCTTAAAAACACGTATTGGAGAACATATACGTCATATCAAATTAGGCTACGATCTACACAGTGTTTCACACCATTTAAAAAAACACCATAAAAACACCATAATAAGGATCCAACAGGCCTCAAATACTTGGGCATTGCTATGACAAAAACAGACTGGAAAGGGGGGGATAACTTGAAAATAATAAATAAGGCTGAACTTCAAGTGATCCACTCCCTCAAAACACTGATAAAGGATTGAACATTGATTTAGAAAATCAGAATGTGGCCCCATAATTTTAGTGTCCACTTATTATGGCACTTTGCTATATGGACTCTCTTCCCACCTAAGTCCCTCCTCCTCCCGCATGGCCCCCATTTATCTCACATATTACCTTTATCTGTGTACATTTTTGTACTTCTTTAAAACATTGGGCCTGATCCAGAACTACGCTTCGAAGCGATTTTACGCGTGGAGGAGACGTAAAATCACTGTTTAGAACGCACTGCGCATGCGCACCATAGAAAATACGCACATTAACGTAGCGTAATTGTGAACGTATGGGCCATTCACGTATATGTCACATAGATACTTACGTGTGGGCGTGCCAAATTTACGTTACTCGAAAATACGTCTGAAATACGTGAAGTAGGCGGGGGGTGGTATTTAAAGTGTACAGTATGGGCGTGCTTAGCTGCGTAAATTCGTTCAGCCCATACGTACGTGTGCGTATGACAGCGGTTAGGTTGGAAAAAGTTAAGGTAGGGTTTGGGAAGCGTATCTTGACAAAATACGTCCGTGCAAGGGGTGTGCCGAGGGGAGTGTATAGAACTTACGTGCTGCGAATAAACGTACGGCACACGTAGTTCTGGATCCGGCCCATTGTGTGTGTTTGTATCCTCCTTACACACATCTGTATTTAGTCTCCACCTCCCTATCCCCCAGTTAGTCAGAGTCCAACACCCAGATCCACATCTGTCCATCATATGCCCCCCTCCCCCTTTCTGCCCTTTATATTCCATCACCCCAAATACACCCAGGTGATAAATCCCCTGAGAAAGTCAAACAATTGATGAAACCCGTTGGTACAACTTTATTATAATCTTCACAATAAAGTATTCTTTTTACTCATATTACTGCACATGTGTTATCTCTGGTGGTGTCCCCAGTGCCCACCAGCTGCACACACCACTGCTGTTTTTTCAGGCTGTACGACCTGTAAGCATGCTCCCGTCCTGTGGATCCCACAGGCGGCAACACACGGGAGGTTCCCTCTGCTCCAGCCCAGACCCTGAAAACAGCAGACCAGTATCCACCGAAGGTCTCCAGACACGCGGCTCACTGAGGACTACATGACCAAATCATATGCTGACACAACCTCCATCCTACGAACAGCTTCCCCTGTTTACCTGTCCATGGAATACTCCAGCGCCGTCACCAGTGATCTCATTGGCAGCACGGGAATCCCCAAACAAGCTCCGGAGACAGCCTCTCCCACAGACCTATGTCACGACAGAGAACCCCCTCTGCAGGCTGACACAGGCCCAGAACACAGAGGACCGGATCATCAGATACGCACACAGCAAGAGGAACACAAGGGGCCTGATCCTGAGCTACGGCCGCCGTCGCTAGTACGGTGGCCGTAGCTCTAATGTGCATGCGCCGGGCAGATGTTGCCCGGCGTCACTATGGAAACGCCCGATCTACGATCGGGCATCCATCTTACGCCGGGCGAAGCTAGGGTAGCCTTCAGCCGGCGTAAGGAAGGGGCCATACGCCCACACAGGGGGAGTGGCGGCCGTAGCTCTAATGCGCATGCGCCGGGCAGATGTTGCCCGGCGTCACTATGGAAACGCCCGATCGTAGATAGTAGCGCTGTAGGGACGCTGGAGGGGACGTCCTCCAGCGTCCCTACGCTCACGTTACTCCTGGTGGGCGGGGGGAGGTAAGTAAATGAGGGTGGGCGGGCGTTCTAAGAGGCCATACGCTCCTGTCCTGGCAAAGCTAAGGTAGCCTCTTCCGGCGTAAGGAAGGGGCCATACGCCCGCACAGGGGGAGTGCCAGGGGGGAGTCAGCGATGTAACGCTGAGCGTTAGCACGCTCAGCGTTACATCGTAGATCTGGATCAGGCCCAAGGTGAATAGGCACCTTGAACAGCCATTCTTTGTGTGCCTACAGGCTTCACTATAGTGTCTCCTCTGTTTTGTTTCTTTTGCAATATTGCCTCTCTCTCTCCATGCTGCTGTTACTTACATCGGGGTAAATCCAGACCTAAGTGCTAGTTACGTTTTATCGCGTAGCGTTTTTACGCTAACGTATTTACTATGTACTCTCCTAAGTACTGACATACGTAAAGGCTTTATGTACTTAAGCGCCTAAGCACACCCATACTGTACGACTTAAATGCCTTACCCCGCCACCGAAGCATAATTACGAGTGTCGTATGGCTGTCACGCCCCTTCGTTCATAGTTACGCTGTTGATACGTTTCTGGTACGTTTGTTCAGAGTTACGTGGCATAACATCTGCCGTCCGCATGTGCAGTAAATACTAATGGACAAATTTACGTCAACAGCTAGTGTAAAATCGCTCACGTACGTAGTTTAGGATCTGGCCCATCATTGGCACACAAACAGCTGGTCACCACTACTGAGCGAACCACCACTAAGTTACGTACGTCTAAAGGTACGATGAAGGGGCCGATTCTTCAGTTACGAATGTTGTATCTCCACCATACAGGCGGGGATAGGCATTTAGATGAGGGGTCGGGGCGGGGAATCACCATTACGACTTGATCAGGGTCCGTACGGATGCAGATCAAGTCAAAGAAATTAAGGTAGCCTTCTGGACACGTAAGCATTCAGAATTACCACCATTAGAGGGGAGGGCCGGGGGTGTGCACTCCCCGCTACTATATGTAATTACAGACATAAGTGGCCTTGATCCAGACCCCCGCAAACTTTACGTCTGGATCTAGCCCACTGACCATAATCCTGCTTACTTCTTATGTCTTCTTATATAATTTTGGATGCACATGTTTGACCTTCGAACCTGGCACTTTGTCCCTTTGCTTATACACTATTAAGCTGTTTATGTTTCAGTGTTCTGACAGGGCATTGTCTCAGTTTCTGTACAGCTTCACACTATGCATTTAATTGTCCTTTGGGTCTCTCCCTGATTGTTCATTGGAGTGCAGTGAAGTCTGGCATTTGTACATCACTCTTCCTACACTCTTTGCCAGACAACATCTCTCCTTAGAGGCAGCTCCACCTAGCACAAAGTATTCTACACTGTTAACCCCAGACAAACTTTATGATTCTCATTCTGTCTGTCTGGGAATATTTATAACTCATGCCCCTAAAGTAAAATTAACCTATTAGCTACTAGACTGAAAGAACATGAGTGGCTTAGTAAATGAGTTTTTCAGATGTCAACTAAATTAGTAACAGCTTCCACTCTTCTCACTTCTCAACCATTCAGTTTTTGAAGCCAAGGATCAAATGTTCCAACATATCTGGAAAGATACATTTAGAGAACGAGTAAATGGGATTTTCTTTTTTTTTATACATTCAGAAGGTTCAAAACAACAGATGCAAAGCTAGTCAAAATAACAAGTCTGGGAGCAGAATATTAAATAAAATAAAAAAAATTTAAGTATGACACTCTTGAAAACTTTTAACCACTTAATAATTGGAATTTTTTCTGGCTTTGCAATACATTTCTTTTTAGCTACTTAAATATTATAATATTTAATATATAGGGTGGCAGATAGGGCAGTCTTGTGGCATATTGGAATACATTTATTTTTACTTTTAAAACTTTGCTGAATGGTTAAAACATGATTTAACATAATATTAATGGCAGTCACTTACAGGCATTTAATATCATTGACTGATTTAAGTAAAGGTAATATCAGGCCTGATTCAGAGATCCGATAATAACGATAGTTAGGTGCGTATATTTAGGGTCGGATCGATTTTGCATCAACTGCGCATGCGTAGTAATAGTGCAACGCCGTCTACGTTGAAGATAGGGTCAGAAATGCCTTAAGGTCGGACTTGTGAATCGGTTGGGAACAATTGCGATCCCAAGTCCAGTGGAAATCTACGAACCGAAGGATTTGCATAGAAATGGGCAGGGGGAGGCATTGAGATGAGGGAAAGTGGGCGCGCTTACAGACTTAGGACCCTAAATATACGCAAC
Organism: Limnodynastes dumerilii; assembly: GCA_011038615.1. Classification (NCBI taxonomy): domain Eukaryota; kingdom Metazoa; phylum Chordata; class Amphibia; order Anura; family Limnodynastidae; genus Limnodynastes; species Limnodynastes dumerilii. Next base: position 86,166 of record WWET01003990.1, on the reverse strand, counting down.
TAATACACATAAGGTCGGAAGTGAGTCTGATAGGGAAATAGGACCCTAAATATACGCAACTATTGCACATAAGGTCGGAAGTGAGTGCGGCCAGATAGGGCAAGTCAATGCAGGTCTAACTGTACGTCCGGCCGCTGTTTGCAAGGGGAGTGACTGTTTATTCAGTGGGATGTAACCTGCTCCAACCTGCCACTTAGATGCGTATATTTGCGATCCCATCGCCGACGTATCTCTGAATCAGGCCCATTATTAGTATAATGTGGTCATAGAGGGACAAATTTACCTGATTGATAGACCTGAGTTCAAAACCATTTCGTTGACGTCTGCTACAAATAGTGCGTCACAGAATTTATGTCCATTTGTCAAGTGCGTCATGACATCTATGCTTGAAAACTCAACCCTTCACTAACAGGTGTATAGGGTTAGAGTTAGTCTTGGATTAGGGTTAGGGTTAGGCTGTGGGTTAGGGTTAGAGTTAGAGTTACACTTAGCAATAGTTAACATTTCATTTTTCAAATATTGTATCTACTTTGTATGGAAAGCACATGTACTAAAGTATGGAAATTAGAGGTGATAAAATTGCAATAAGGAGGTTAATAATTAAATAGTGCATTATTTGGGATAGAGAATAATTTGTGAAGATTGGCAACCCAGAACTGACATATGGTACAAAAAGAATTATGGCCCTGATTCAGAGTTTGACTATAAGGATCGAATCCAGACCCCTGCACACTTTCCACGTAAGAGAAGGGAATAAACTCCCACTGTCACTCCCTTTTCCCTTTTTGCCGTAAGTCACTCGTTCGTCCCACCGTTGATCCACTCATAAATATCTACTCCATACCTAAGTGTACAATTTAAATGTTTCCCTCTGCCCACCTTGGCTGGCAGAGGGGAAGCACAGCCCCTTTCCTCTGAATATCTATCGTACGATAGAAGTTACATATGTAAAACGCACGTAACATCTGAAGGGCGCATGCGTCTTCCCCTCTTTATTATGCACTTTGTGTACTGAAGTGGGGTGATGGACACAAAGGGACTCAAATCCCTTTGTGTATTGGCCAACAGCAAATCTACTTTATCATCTATAGGCTGGATTCAGACTTAAGAAGTAGCTTGAAATCAAAAGAGGAAGGTTACAACTGTGCAAAACCATGCTGATTTCAGGGGGAGTCAAATTCATCTGTTGCAAACAATAGTTGAAAGGTGATGTTTCCCGGCCCAAGACTAGTTAACAGTGTAAAAGTAAAGCTGCTTAGTATCTGTGTACAATAAGCAAAAGCAAAGTATAAAAAATCAACAATTGATGACCCCATATCACAGCACCCAACATTCATACAAATAAAGGCTCGGACAACTTTATTGAATTTTAAAAAAAGGGGACATAGGTTTATCAATTTAAATTTATTTTTGAATTAGACTATAACATTTTGGGTTGAGACAGGTGGCAATTAGCAGGTGGGTGTCACCTCAGGATACTTAAAGCGACAACAATTCATCAAGGCTCCCCCACCACCCAAACCTCCCCTACCTAAATCCCCCAGCTCCACTTCTTCGATTGCATACCTCATCATGTGGAGGAGGCAGACCAGGACCCCGACACAGGTCAGGTGACAGGTAACATTCCACCCTATAATTACATATTTCTAGAAGCATCCTAACTGTGTGTTGCATACTGTACTATGGGGCCCAATCAGTCGTTTATATTACCTTACACCTATATAGTGCTTGGTTCTCCTTCTCCCTGCATGCATAGGATAAAATTCATTTGACTTCCCCTGATATTAACATGGTTTTTCCCAGGTGTAACTTTCCTCTCTTTGGGCCGGATCCAGAACTACGTCCGTCTTCCACAGACGGCCATAATTCAATGAACAATAGCTGCTGCGCATTCGATACGTAGATTCTGTATATGCGGGGGTATACCATACAATCACTGATTTAAATGAAAAGCTATAAATCTCCATTCACTTTTATTATTTCTATATTTTCACACCGCATCTTCTAAATTTCCACTTCGACCACTGATTGTAGCAGCATATTTTTAGCCAGTTAGTAGCTTTTTGTAAAGCAATAATATAAAGGTTATTTTTGGCTTTTGGAATTGGTCTGTGTAAAGCTCAACATCATGAAACAACCAAGAAATGTTCACACCAACTAGAAAGAATGTTATATTTCCTATGTATTTTAAAGGTAGACAAAGCAGTGTGAGAGTAATAAGCATAAAAGGTACATTGAGACACATGTTAAGGGACATCGATAAAGACACAAATGCAACAAGGAGCAAGTGTTGTTCTCAAGATCCAATCCCTGCTGTACCTACGTATGTATGCGCGCATTTGGGTAACCACTCCCGTTGCTTCTAAGAACTTCCAACACCAGGACCTTACCTTAAAATTTCCATTCTGTTTGCACTTAAAATGATGGTGGATCAAAAGTCTGGATTGTATGAATTCCTGCCTATACTGTGCATTGCAAACCCTCCGAGTTGCTCGACCCACCCCTGGAAGTGTCAGTTGCGTCGAGTGATTTGAGTTCCAATTTAATCATGTGCATGCGCAGACTGCAAGTTCAGACTACTTCTAATGTGCACGAAAATAAAGCAAATTAAAAGCTAATTTTCCCTTCAAGGAGCACATTGCAGAATAGACCAATGGTCAAGCTGAATGACAGCTATTCTAATCCACACAGTAACCCCTCTTACACAACAGGGGGGCCAGAGAAGGAGAGTAACTGCATATACTGTGTAAATCTGCACACCTGCCCCAGCATGTACATGAGATTAGTACAAAAAAGGCTTTTCCAAGCACTTACTGTGTGATTTAAATACCTAGCCCCTTCCACCAACCTACCAGCAGCTCATTCCAACACAGATGCCTGGTTACTTTGGATCCGGATACTTTGGATCCAGATCTGTACAGGAAGCGTTATGTGTGCTCATGCGCTATAATGAAAGGGACTGAACCTAAACTAATAATGCAGGGTTGCCGACTTTTAAAAGCATCCCTACGGGAGAACCCGGAGGGAAGCCATAGATGCAGGCAGGAGGTGGGGCTTAACAGCGTGATTTATGCAAATCGCCTAATTAAGCCCCGCCCCTTGACTATAAATTACCCCTTTCAGGGTTTCATAGGGATGGGGGTGGGGCTTGATGATGCAATTTGCATCATCAAGTCCCTCCCTGTCCCTAGCAACAGTAGTAAACTAGTGTTGCCAGGCAGGTTGGCAGGACTTGAGGCTGTGGTTTCATGGAAACCAACTTCCGCAAGTTGCTTGCAGACGTCAGGTGATTTAACGGCACTGCACATGCACACAATGGAACTCCTTGCATATGGAACCCAGTATGTACAATAGGAGTTATGTGCAGGGGGACCTTGCCAGACATCCACATGGCTAATCACTGCATGGGGACAGGGATAGGCATACAGATGAAGGTAAGTGGTCAGCTCACACTCCAGTTACACCCATATCTCTAGTTTACACTCCCAGCTCCTCCCACCCCTCCTCTGTCGCTAAACATGACAGTTGAGCGGATGAGCAGGTGGCTCTAGCGTCCCTACGCTGCTCATTTCCTCCCAGGTCAGGCACTCTAGGCAGCTGCCTGGTTTTACCTCGCCGGTATATTGGTCTGCAGCTCCTCATGGTACATCTGCATCTGTTATGCTGCAACTATCAAACTCTGGAGCAGCCCCCAGGTGGCTAACTTCCTTTTTGTCAGGCTATAAAACTGTCACCATTTAATAGAGAGGACAGAGTGTAGACAGTTTTCACATATCATCATTTCCTTTATTATTCCCTTTTAATTGTAGACCTAGCTGCTTATAAATCTCTTATATACCTCTTTACATATGCATATTCTTTTCTCCTTATTACATTGCACAAGGAAAAGATTTATTTTTGTATGTTAAAAGGGAAAAGCCTAAGCTCTTAGACATAGTCTATTATTTCTGGATACGGGTTACATTTACAGTCTTTTAAAAAGTTTGGTCATATTAACAGTGTTTTCTTTCATCTGCCCTTGTTGCTCATTCTTTTGGTTTTGCCTGTGGAACATGGTCAACCACACTTAAATGTATTATAGGAAACATCCTTTATTCCAGTTTTTTACATTGTATCATTAAAAGGGCCATTGATATATGCACAAATCATAAGGCTACAGGATATATGAAACATATTGAAACATGTGTTAATTTTTCAAGGATCACAGTAAATTAGTATCATTTGTTTAAAAATAAAAATATTATATGCAGACTGCCGGACGTATAACATATGTTTAGCGGTTTTTCCTACTGCGCATGCGTAGTAAATTTTTTACGTTATCTACGTATCTTTTCCTTACGTAGATTGCGTAAATGTGGTCTGAAAGATAAAACGCTAAACGCTGGACGTATATGTTAAACGTCCGGTAGTCTGCATACGGCCCATAATGACCAAAAAAAGTTATATGTCATCTGAGACGCTTTGGAAAATATGTTTTTTTTATTGTGTTATTTAGATAATTTTTTATTATTTTTTATTTTTTGTAAAACAGATGTTTAAAAGAGTGTTTATTTTTAAATGGTTATAGTTACACTCTAATGTCCACGGACCGATATCCTCACCTCTACTGCCACTGACCTCAGATTCCTGCATCATCCTACTCCAGTATGAGCAAGAGAAGACCACTTTCCCCACTGATATGGAGTTATAAGATTAGGACCCAACTATAACACTGCCGTGCCGTCCTCCTGAGAATGGGGATGGTGCGGAAATCAGGATTGCACACAACTTAACCCAGCCCATGCTGTACAATTTAAATCTCTTCCTCCTTCTGTAGTCATAGCACGCAAACCCTCCAATATGACCCCTTCTATTAGGTACACATTGCTCCGCTTCTGAGCCTCCAACTTTAACAAAACTGGTTACCATAGTAACTGATTGATGGACATTCAGGAACAGAGCATTGTGTACATATGGAATGGGTCTTGTTGGTTTAGAAGGCGCTCCCTTTTGTAATGCTGCGCTTGTGCAGGCGTTACAGTACCAGGAAAAAAAATCTGGATCCTGATCCGTCCTGGTAGGGAATCTGATAGCAGGACAGGACGGAGGTGTAAATGGAAACCCTGCTACTCTATGGAAAATGCAGATTGTACAGAAAGGGCTTTAACCCTTACGTATAATTCTAATCATTGCCCATCCCCATTTTACCTGGGAACGATGCGGAAATGTTAAGGTGGGGCCCTGGCAGTGTAACTACTGTATGAGTGAGGTGAGTGTCCATCCTCACCTCTGTGGTAGTTAGGATACAGTGACGATCCGGTATTGGACCTTCACTACCACAGTGGGGAGGTAGGGCCCGATTATCAAGGTGCAGATGGGACTACAGCCAGCTGGCTATGTGCTGTATGGTTTCTAACTGCTGCACTCTGCCTGTGTTTTCCTTGGTCACTGTTCTCCTTCTGAGCAGATCTTTGGTGTCATTAATATGTAAAATGGGCAATTTTGGAGCAGCTGTGGATGGTCTGCTGCAGCAGCTCCCCCCTTTATCCATTGTGGAGCAAGATGTGACTCGTGAGCATTCAGGGAGCTAAGTTTATGTTATTCAACATATCCTCCTTGTGCCATACTAGTCACACTAACACATGGCTGGTCATGTCCACTCCACTGGGTCCTTTCAGCCACAGGTCCATGTGGCCCTTAATCCGGCCCTGAGTGGAGGTCTGGATCTGGTCTATGGTTTGGATTATAGCAAATGAAGGGTCCACCTTCACCCCTTTAAAATATACAGATGAAAGGTGGTGTCATTTATAGGTAGTTTATGCAAGAGGAGTGGGTCTGAATTGGAAGTTCTCTGTGCAAAGAAGACATTGCTGTGAATAGTTGTGGACATTGCTATTTGTGAAAAAACTATTCATTGCAGCCCCACACCTCATTCCACAGAAGGCAATAGGAGTTTGTGGGTTGGAGTGACCGCAGTTTAGATTTTAGCCTATAGTAAACCAACTGTTATCAGCAAGATAATTATAAACACAAAATGCAATTAGGAGTCAGATACAAGTAGATATTACAGAGCTTTATTTGCAAGCAACAAAATACTTGCTAAAAGGCTCCCACTCTTCTAAAAAAGAAACCTTGTACTACCAGCAGTTCTGTCCAAATCAGAATATAGGGAAAATGGGTCAAAGATTTTCAGTGACCAAAACAGGCAGCTGCTTTAAAATATGGATATGTGGATTAATTGCAAATTATCAATGACAGCGGAAAACCCATCAATCAACAACTAATTATATTTGAGCCTATTCTATTCTGTCATGAATCCATACTGTCAGTCATTAGAATCATTCATGGTTGGGAGTTACTCCAGCTGTTTTCTTTCCTTTAGTTGTTCTGCATCACTGAAAAAAATGGACTTAAATCCTAATGAAAGGAGCAAAGAACATTTTACTGTAGTCCAGATGCAACATTTCTCTCTGCATACAGTATGTGCAGCATGTTACATTATAGTTCATATCAGTACTTACTTATGCCAAGAATTAATGTTGATTTTGGAAGGAGGTATTTAAACAGAATGGTAAATAAACTGAATGTGTGACGTTCTCCTTATAATGTTGAAATGCTTCCAGCTGTGTCAGTTGTAGAAATGTTATAGGGTTATATAGTGTAACCCTACAAATCATTCTTACTTGAGATAATATTCATGGGATATCAGCGTCAATGAAATCAGACAGACATTCAGTAATGAGGTTATAAATCTAAGGTGTGTTAAATGTTGCCTTTACAATCCAACAATTAGTGTGCTTAAAAAAATGGGATCATAACCATGAGTATGGGAGAGGGACAGCCAACAGGGGCACTAGGCTGTAAGGGGAATATTTTAATATATTTAAATATACCTGTAATAATATATTACAGGTTTATTTCAGTACCAGTCTAGGGACAGGGGTGCCAGTTTTCGTATGTGTGTCTTTAGATACAGCTCTAAGGAAAAGGATGGCTTCTCCCTCTCTCCATGTTAGGGTTACCACCTTTTTATTGAGAGATTCCCAGACCCCTCACCCCTTACAATGTCCATTGTAGTGCAACTAAGAATAATCACAGAATCTTTGATTGCACTTGTTATTTAATAGTTGAAAGTTCATGCTTTATGTCCCTGTATTCCCCCAGTCCCCCTTTTTCCCCCTGTATGCCTACAGTCCTTCTTTTCCCCTCTGTATACCTACAGTCCTCCTTTCACTCCTCATATGCCTAAAGTCCTTCTTTCTCCCCCTGTATGCATATGGTCCTCCTTCCCCCTGTATACCTATGGTTCTCCTTTCTACCTCTGTATGCCTATAGTCCTTCTTTCTTGCTCTGTATACCTCCAGTCCTCCATTCTCCCCCTTTATGCCTCCAGTCTTCCACTGTGCCCCTCTATGTCTCCAGTCCTCATTTGTGCCCCTTCATACCTTCACTCCTTCAAATTGTGCCCCTATATTCATCCAGTCCACCAAATTATGCCCCTGTGTGCCATTAGTCATCCACTGTTCAAGTCCTCCACTGTGCCCTTGTAGGCCTCTAGTTCATCTTAGTGAACCTGTTTGGCTCCAGTCCTCTAAATTGTTCCCATGTAGGCCTCTAGTTCATCTCTCTCCCCCTATATGTCTCCAGTCACTTTTTCTCTCCCTGCATTGTCAAAACCGAGTTCAAAACATCGCCGTTAATCCTAAAATAAAAAATGAATCTTTGTAAGGAATGAGAACAAAGGTCTGAGAAAAAGTGCTGAAAAAATTTAACACACTTTTACCAACAATGGGCCAGATCCAGAACAACGCTTGTGAGCGAATTTACGCGTGGCGGAGACGCAAAATCGCCTTTTGGTAAGTACTGCGCATGCGCACCATAGAAAATACGCTCAGTAACGCTCAGCATGCCAATTTTACGTGAGTCCAAAATACGTCTGAAATACGTTAAGTAGGCGGGGGTTTGTATTTAAAGTGTACAGTATGGGCGTGCTTAGCTGCGTAAATACGTGTTGCCCATACGTACGTGTGCGGACCACTGTGGTTACGTTGCCAAAAGTTAAGGTAGGGTTTTAAAAGCGTATCTTGACAAAATACGTACATTCAAGGGGTGTGCCAAGGGGAGTGTATAGAAGGTACGCACGCGTAAATACGCTACGCGAGTAAACGTACGGCAAACGTAGTTCTGGATCTACCCCAATGCGCATGCATAGGAGTGCGCGTGCGTATTTTCGCTGGCTTTTCTAACATTTGATTTTACACTTTAATAAACATACTGACTTACATATTCTCAGACAGGACTTGTTCATGTTTAATGTCTGTACGCGTTTCTATTTATTTAAACTGTGTTTTATATTTGCAGATGGTTTATTCAGCTAATTGCCGCAGATCGTCGAATGATTATCATAATAATATAGTGTTTAGACTTGTAGCGTAGAATATGATGTACTACTAGAGATGATATTTTCTGCTAAAAGATCGCATAAAGCGATCTCAAGTTATAGGCATTATTAAATTTTGATGTGATATGTACGTGTCCCCAATTATGCTGATGAACCTAGGAAGTAAGAACAATAGAAGACCCCGAGACCAATGATGAGCTAAGGATCCAGGATGGTCGTGAGATCTCTCCAATCAACCTGCGTTCGGTTACCCTTTTGATCTTTTACTGGTAAAAAGCACTCTGCCTGGACATTGAACCCCAGATGACTTTGTATTGATGTCTCGCCAGTGACTGGTCGCGCTGCTGTATCGGGAGACCGGCACTTTTGGTTAACTCTTTTCATGCTGAGATAAAACACACTTTTGTGGGTTGGACCGCGTCTTCGACTCTGTTGGTAATTTCAGGTATATTTGCATATAATTGCGTACTGCCGCACTTGGTACTTTTGGAGTACACTGACTCAACCGTATCTACCCACCCCCACTTTCTTCCCTTATGTCTATCCTTTACAATCCCACATTCTCTTCTTTCAACATTTTACCAATATTCTTAATTAATTAGCTTTATGTATTTTTCTCAATATTGTACATACATATATAGCTATATGCATATTTAACAACAAACAAAGCTTAAATTATGTTTTGTAAGGTTAAAGAAAATATAACACATTACATTATCATACATCCAAAGTGCACAGTGTTTTTCATGACATAAAGGGGTGGAATTTAGGAAACTGGACATTCTTTTGATGAAAAGTGAGCATTGCAGAGCATTGTGTCAGTACTGGGAGCATTGTGTCAGTGTGGGAGAAGCTGCTTGAGGTGTAAGCCTTCAGTGACTTCTTCCAGTGATTCATTATAATTTCCTGGCGTGATATAATGAAATCAGCATGACATCCGTAATAAAGATGAAACTTCTGATCACACTGGAAAATGCTTTATGCTCTACAGTTGTTAATATTTTATACTTTCAAAATTGTGATTGCTACTCATATTATTTTGGTAAGTGAATATAGATTTTTAGTGCCCGCATGGGGGAAAATGTAGTATTCTCCTGTTTCAAATAGTGAATATTGGACACTTGCATCAGTTTAACACCATTATTGAAAATCATTTACATAACCAAACACAATTTAAAAGCAAATTTACACAGCATCCAAATATATTTATTTCAATACTCAAAACCTCATAATTTATAAAAAGATGGAAACATTCTCTAAACTGCCCAACATGTCTTTTGCTATTTAAGGTGAGAGGGAAACAGGATACCTATTACACATATGGCGGTGCCTTCCATTACTTTCTGATCGATCATTATATATATATATATATATATATATATATATATATATGTATAACTGTATAACTGTAACTTTAATAAAGTGACATAGTACAACTAACAATAGGATGTCACTTTATTAATGTAGCAATGCACAACGTCACTTAAATTTTGAAATAATATACAATGTCAATTAATATTGGCCTGTTGTAACGGGTGGTAACACTTGCTGAAGATATTGTATATGTCCCCTTTAAGAACCCTTTTCCCCGATTTTTCCCCGTTTTTCTCCACTTCCCCTCCCTACCTTACTTTATAATGGATTTTAATTAAATACTCAATCAAATAGCAATTTTTTATACATTTTTTTATTAAATTCATGGAAAGTGTCAGAATTAAAAATCATTATTGTGGGAAACAATAAACGTGGAATCCAGAACCAAGCAACAACCAGGACTCAGGATACATACAGAAGACCTCAATGCCGGGATAAGACTTTGAGAAAGGGCTCAGTGCAGCCCGAAACGCGTAAGTCAGAGATCCGGCCCCGCAGACGTAATCATCCAGGACCCAGCAGTCTCGTTGTGCAAGCGCCGATTCCCAAGCACTCCATCTTCCAGCAGCTACCGACACTCTGCTTGTCACCTTCCATCGCTTCCTCGGTATGAACTTCTGTTCGTTTTTCATTGCTATTTACTGTACCTGTACTAATAAATGTTTTTTCTTTTTCATCTCCACCCCCTTGGTTTTTAATTACTGGAAGAGAGGAAGAATTGAAGGGACATTTACACCAGCAATATGTACATGATTTTACACTAGCTTACTGACACTTCCCTCTGTGGATGGTTTAGCACCTTGAGAATCACCATATTTCTGTCCAATTAGGGATTTAGATTAGCCTGGGAGGGTGGAGGGGGGAGGCCGGTAGCGGCAATGTCCATGTGGACATTGCACGGAGAGATAAGGTAGCCCTATGGCACTCGTAAGTGCCATAAGGTCCCTAAAAAGGGGGGTCGGGATAGGGGCAGGATGGATGTGTTAGGTGCGGATCTGTCTGCACCTAACTCACCCGGATCTGTGAATATGGGCCTAGTTGTTTAATTCATCTCCAGCTCTTGTTTAATGTGGCAGCAGCAAAATAAAAGAAAAAAGGCCCAGCAAACTACAGGGGAAGGCAAAAAAGTTGATCTGATGTTTTCTACTTCAGCTCTAAATTGCAGTATATAAATTAATATCAGTAATTATATGTTTTAAGCAAAACCATAGCCTGCAAGGAAAAAAATTAAATCAACTTGCACCCCTTATTATGAAACATGAGTCAGCTCTCTTATCTCAGTCAGGAGACTGCAATATTCTTACCTGAATAAACTACTTTCTCTTTTCATATGAATATGGTCAAGCGACTCAAGTCAACACTTTTACTGATCTTCGTAGGCACTAGTATCAACTAAAGCATTTGACATATGGTAACCTGTATTGGAATTCACTTAGGAACGCATTTTTATCAATAGTGGTCAAACAACACATGCTGTTTACTATATATGGAGATAAATCTGATTAACAACAGAACCAAATAGTTTGATTGCAAAGGGGGTTGGATGAATTATTAGTGATTTCATTAGAACTATTTTGTTTGACTGGTTGCAGACCAAATGGTATTATGTTATTGTCACGTTTCGTGAGTGTTGGGGATCGGTTCCGGGTTTCAGGGACTGAGACAACTGCGCTGATTTGAAGTGGAAATGAGCGGGTTTAATAACAGTAGGAAGCATACAGAGTTATTGGATGAAAGTATAAGTCCGTAAATAAACAGTCACTGAAAATATGAGTTCATGGCA
>WWET01003990.1:26972-67397 GCA_011038615.1 Limnodynastes dumerilii | reverse complement strand
CCTAGCAACACTAGTATACTAGTGTTGCTAGGAAGGAGGGCAGGACTTGAGGCCATGGTTTCAGTGAAACCACGGGCCTCAAGTCACTTGCGGGAGATTTGCTGGCTCTCCCGGGATACCGGGAGTACTGATCGAATTTCGGGAGTCTCCCGGACATTCCGGGAGAGTCGGCAACCCTGATTAATGTACATGGAAAAAAAGCATTTAAATGTGTTTATAAATGCTACAAATGCAAGCATTAAAACAACCCATTTAAATGCATAGTAAACCAGCAGAGCCCGCAGCTAAACAAGCTGCAGTCTCTGCCTATATGACTCTGGCTGCAGGGCTGACACGTCTGCCCCTTTTTCCTACTATACATCTAATTCAGCATAAAACTCTGAATCAGGTCCATTATATCTATACTGGGAAACAGGGCCTCATAGTAGATATTGGCTGATCATTGTCAGATGAGTACGTAGCTATCCTATGATTTTGAAGAACTCCTCCTTTACACATGTTATTTTCAGTACAAATTTAGCACAAAGTATTTTTCGCGGAAAAAGGCACAAAATGTGTGAAGCACCTTACTTGGGTTGTATAATGCAGTGCTGAGTGATACATCACAGATCTCTCTGTCTTCAAAAGAGAGATGTCAATTTGCGGAGGAGAAGACCTAGATAAGCTAAAGTATGCAGCACAAAGATATGAGCTCTCATGGATAATATCAAACACACATGTGAGGAGTTGATCAAAGTTCCATATGAAGTGCCTGTCTTCTGTGTCTTCAAACCTCCATGTTTTCAGATTGCAGGTGCAGGAAGAACCCACGCACTTCATAACAGCCACCCCAGGAAATACATACACAGGGAATCTGCTAGATCCACACACTGGTAAAAGTAATAAATATAAAAGAGATGAGAAAAACATAAGAATCAGATGTCTGGAAATCACACACATACGGGGCCGTATTCAGAGATCCGTTCGTTAAAAGTATGCAAATATACGTAAGGCCGGTGCAAGGCAACACCCATGACTCCCCTCACACGGACGGGTTGATGGTGACTTACAAGTGCCTCAACCACCCTTATCTTTAAGTGTGTATTTCCATGCGTATAATGCCTCCGTACGTGCGTATCTAACTAACCGCGCTCTCAAATGGTCATTTAAATGCCTCTCCCCCCCACTTACACAGATCTTTCTCCGGACGGATTATAACCACGCCCCTCCGTACGGATCTTCCCACGTGCGATTCACAAGTCTGTGCCTAATGGACAGCCGTGCGTAAAATCAACGTAGATTGCGTACTTGTAGTTACTACGCAAGCGCAGTTCATCGGATCGTAAAAATACGCAAGGAACTTCCCGCAAAAACAGATCTCTAAATACGGTTCAGAGTCGGCAGTTACAAATTATTCACCTGAATTTATCAACAAGTGATCATTCAAATTTTTACCAACAACATTATTTCTTAAGGTTATATGTTATAATTATGTTATTTTCAATAATGGACATTTCAAAATATGTAGAATTTGTTACTTCTGTGTTCTTGACGGTGCAAATCCAGCCTTAACATTTTTCTTCATCCACCATGAGTTTCAACATTTGCTTCCATTTTTTTTGCACTCAGGACCGCCGTTAGAAGTTGTGGGGCCCGGGACACATCTTCAGGACACTGCCCCCCTATGTGGCATCACTGAAGGTGTCACATTGGGGGCGGGCCCCATGGACCTAAGTTCAAAGCTGGCCAATGCGCAGTGAAATTCTCAGGGTAGTCTTGGCTGTGCCCCCCTGATTGTGGCCCTGTGTGCACTGCACAATGCATGCATCTGTGCTAAAAGACAGGACCACATTATGGACCAGATCTGATACTCCTGCGCTCGAAATTCTGAGTGCAGCGGGGATCCAGCCTTTTGTGTGGGTGTGAGGAGGCCACGTCCCCCACTTGCGTGGTCTTACGGTACCAGATCCCCCTACCTTAACTTTCCGGAGCTGTTCTCACTTGAAATGAGGTTGAATCAGAAGACTGGATATGGAATACGGTGCACAACACACCCTTATTGTATCATTAACATACCTCCCACTAGTGTCTGCACCCACCCTGCCTCGTCCTACCTTTGGAACAAATCCAGTAAGGAAATCTGGAGCCAAAGGATTCAGATCCATATTGGAAATCGGTTGCATTCCCCGCATAGCATGAGGGGTTTTCAAAATAGGGGCATCCGAAAGTTCCTTTTCGGATGTCCCTATTTCGAATACCCCTCTATTCTGGAAAAAAAAATTCAGAATGGGTGAGTATGCCAATCGGCATACTCCCCCATTCCTTTTCAGAAATACCACCGCCACCACTACAGCAGGACCTGCACCACGGAAAAGGTGAGTAACCTCTCCAGGGTTAGGGTCAGGCTGCGGGGAAGGGAGGGTTAGGGTCAGGCTGTGGGAGAGGAATGGTTAAGTTCAGGCTGCAGGGAAGGGAGAATTAGGGTCAGGCTGTGGGAGATGGTGTTTTAGGGTCAGGCTGTGGGGAAGGAAGGGTTAGGGTCAGGCTGCGGGGAAGGGAAGTTTAGGGTCAGGCTGTGGGGTGTTACAGTAGGCCAAAGGGATTCTCACCGGGGGCCTGGAATCTATGTCAGCACCAGGTGTTCAGAGACAGATGACAAGTCTACCTAGAATACACTGCAAGCTGGAATAACAGTGGAGCAAAGCTCTAACAGAGATGGTAATTAAACCACTAGGTGAGACAGATGACAAGTCTACCTAGAATACACTGCAAGCTGGAATAACAGTGGAGCAAAGCTCTAACAGAGATGGTAATTAAACCACTAGGTGAGACAGATGACAAGTCTACCTAGAATACACTGCAAGCTGGAATAACAGTGGAGCAAAGCTCTAACAGAGATGGTAATTAAACCACTAGGTGAGACAGATGACAAGTCTACCTAGAATACACTGCAAGCTGGAATAACAGTGGAGCAAAGCTCTAACAGAGATGGTAATTAAACCACTAGGTGAGACAGATGACAAGTCTACCTAGAATACACTGCAAGCTGGAATAACAGTGGAGCAAAGCTCTAACAGAGATGGTAATTAAACCACTAGGTGAGACAGATGACAAGTCTACCTAGAATACACTGCAAGCTGGAATAACAGTGGAGCAAAGCTCTAACAGAGATGGTAATTAAACCACTAGGTGAGACAGATGACAAGTCTACCTAGAATACACTGCAAGCTGGAATAACAGTGGAGCAAAGCTCTAACAGAGATGGTAATTAAACCACTAGGTGAGACAGATGACAAGTCTACCTAGAATACACTGCAAGCTGGAATAACAGTGGAGCAAAGCTCTAACAGAGATGGTAATTAAACCACTAGGTGAGACAGATGACAAGTCTACCTAGAATACACTGCAAGCTGGAATAACAGTGGAGCAAAGCTCTAACAGAGATGGTAATTAAACCACTAGGTGAGACAGATGACAAGTCTACCTAGAATACACTGCAAGCTGGAATAACAGTGGAGCAAAGCTCTAACAGAGATGGTAATTAAACCACTAGGTGAGACAGATGACAAGTCTACCTAGAATACACTGCAAGCTGGAATAACAGTGGAGCAAAGCTCTAACAGAGATGGTAATTAAACCACTAGGTGAGACAGATGACAAGTCTACCTAGAATACACTGCAAGCTGGAATAACAGTGGAGCAAAGCTCTAACAGAGATGGTAATTAAACCACTAGGTGAGACAGATGACAAGTCTACCTAGAATACACTGCAAGCTGGAATAACAGTGGAGCAAAGCTCTAACAGAGATGGTAATTAAACCACTAGGTGAGACAGATGACAAGTCTACCTAGAATACACTGCAAGCTGGAATAACAGTGGAGCAAAGCTCTAACAGAGATGGTAATTAAACCACTAGGTGAGACAGATGACAAGTCTACCTAGAATACACTGCAAGCTGGAATAACAGTGGAGCAAAGCTCTAACAGAGATGGTAATTAAACCACTAGGTGAGACAGATGACAAGTCTACCTAGAATACACTGCAAGCTGGAATAACAGTGGAGCAAAGCTCTAACAGAGATGGTAATTAAACCACTAGGTGAGACAGATGACAAGTCTACCTAGAATACACTGCAAGCTGGAATAACAGTGGAGCAAAGCTCTAACAGAGATGGTAATTAAACCACTAGGTGAGACAGATGACAAGTCTACCTAGAATACACTGCAAGCTGGAATAACAGTGGAGCAAAGCTCTAACAGAGATGGTAATTAAACCACTAGGTGAGACAGATGACAAGTCTACCTAGAATACACTGCAAGCTGGAATAACAGTGGAGCAAAGCTCTAACAGAGATGGTAATTAAACCACTAGGTGAGACAGATGACAAGTCTACCTAGAATACACTGCAAGCTGGAATAACAGTGGAGCAAAGCTCTAACAGAGATGGTAATTAAACCACTAGGTGAGACAGATGACAAGTCTACCTAGAATACACTGCAAGCTGGAATAACAGTGGAGCAAAGCTCTAACAGAGATGGTAATTAAACCACTAGGTGAGACAGATGACAAGTCTACCTAGAATACACTGCAAGCTGGAATAACAGTGGAGCAAAGCTCTAACAGAGATGGTAATTAAACCACTAGGTGAGACAGATGACAAGTCTACCTAGAATACACTGCAAGCTGGAATAACAGTGGAGCAAAGCTCTAACAGAGATGGTAATTAAACCACTAGGTGAGACAGATGACAAGTCTACCTAGAATACACTGCAAGCTGGAATAACAGTGGAGCAAAGCTCTAACAGAGATGGTAATTAAACCACTAGGTGAGACAGATGACAAGTCTACCTAGAATACACTGCAAGCTGGAATAACAGTGGAGCAAAGCTCTAACAGAGATGGTAATTAAACCACTAGGTGAGACAGATGACAAGTCTACCTAGAATACACTGCAAGCTGGAATAACAGTGGAGCAAAGCTCTAACAGAGATGGTAATTAAACCACTAGGTGAGACAGATGACAAGTCTACCTAGAATACACTGCAAGCTGGAATAACAGTGGAGCAAAGCTCTAACAGAGATGGTAATTAAACCACTAGGTGAGACAGATGACAAGTCTACCTAGAATACACTGCAAGCTGGAATAACAGTGGAGCAAAGCTCTAACAGAGATGGTAATTAAACCACTAGGTGAGACAGATGACAAGTCTACCTAGAATACACTGCAAGCTGGAATAACAGTGGAGCAAAGCTCTAACAGAGATGGTAATTAAACCACTAGGTGAGACAGATGACAAGTCTACCTAGAATACACTGCAAGCTGGAATAACAGTGGAGCAAAGCTCTAACAGAGATGGTAATTAAACCACTAGGTGAGACAGATGACAAGTCTACCTAGAATACACTGCAAGCTGGAATAACAGTGGAGCAAAGCTCTAACAGAGATGGTAATTAAACCACTAGGTGAGACAGATGACAAGTCTACCTAGAATACACTGCAAGCTGGAATAACAGTGGAGCAAAGCTCTAACAGAGATGGTAATTAAACCACTAGGTGAGACAGATGACAAGTCTACCTAGAATACACTGCAAGCTGGAATAACAGTGGAGCAAAGCTCTAACAGAGATGGTAATTAAACCACTAGGTGAGACAGATGACAAGTCTACCTAGAATACACTGCAAGCTGGAATAACAGTGGAGCAAAGCTCTAACAGAGATGGTAATTAAACCACTAGGTGAGACAGATGACAAGTCTACCTAGAATACACTGCAAGCTGGAATAACAGTGGAGCAAAGCTCTAACAGAGATGGTAATTAAACCACTAGGTGAGACAGATGACAAGTCTACCTAGAATACACTGCAAGCTGGAATAACAGTGGAGCAAAGCTCTAACAGAGATGGTAATTAAACCACTAGGTGAGACAGATGACAAGTCTACCTAGAATACACTGCAAGCTGGAATAACAGTGGAGCAAAGCTCTAACAGAGATGGTAATTAAACCACTAGGTGAGACAGATGACAAGTCTACCTAGAATACACTGCAAGCTGGAATAACAGTGGAGCAAAGCTCTAACAGAGATGGTAATTAAACCACTAGGTGAGACAGATGACAAGTCTACCTAGAATACACTGCAAGCTGGAATAACAGTGGAGCAAAGCTCTAACAGAGATGGTAATTAAACCACTAGGTGAGACAGATGACAAGTCTACCTAGAATACACTGCAAGCTGGAATAACAGTGGAGCAAAGCTCTAACAGAGATGGTAATTAAACCACTAGGTGAGACAGATGACAAGTCTACCTAGAATACACTGCAAGCTGGAATAACAGTGGAGCAAAGCTCTAACAGAGATGGTAATTAAACCACTAGGTGAGACAGATGACAAGTCTACCTAGAATACACTGCAAGCTGGAATAACAGTGGAGCAAAGCTCTAACAGAGATGGTAATTAAACCACTAGGTGAGACAGATGACAAGTCTACCTAGAATACACTGCAAGCTGGAATAACAGTGGAGCAAAGCTCTAACAGAGATGGTAATTAAACCACTAGGTGAGACAGATGACAAGTCTACCTAGAATACACTGCAAGCTGGAATAACAGTGGAGCAAAGCTCTAACAGAGATGGTAATTAAACCACTAGGTGAGACAGATGACAAGTCTACCTAGAATACACTGCAAGCTGGAATAACAGTGGAGCAAAGCTCTAACAGAGATGGTAATTAAACCACTAGGTGAGACAGATGACAAGTCTACCTAGAATACACTGCAAGCTGGAATAACAGTGGAGCAAAGCTCTAACAGAGATGGTAATTAAACCACTAGGTGAGACAGATGACAAGTCTACCTAGAATACACTGCAAGCTGGAATAACAGTGGAGCTACGCTCTAACGATACACACTGAAGGTAACAAGGTCAGTGGCAAAACACACACAGCAAACACACTGGAGAAATAACTACACAGCGGTAACAAGACTGGCGGCTACACTCACAAGCAAGATGGCAATGCTGAGAGGAGATGAAAACACCGGAGAACTACAACGAACTCCACTCACTGCTAGATGGCAAAAGCAGGAGACGCTCAGAACACGTGGCAGATCAAACACACACCCGACAGGCCGGGGCAATGTGAGATGGAAAGCACATGCACACACACACCTCCGGAGAGGAATGGAGACCGGGACCTGTCCGGGGCTGAGGCCGCCAGCGGGAGTAGCGAACTACTCTCGCCGCGCACCTCACCACACAGGGGGTCAACAAACAACGATAAGAGAGTATCAGGAAGGCAAGGGGGAACACACCAGGAACACAGGGGGGGAACAGGAAAAGCAAAAACAAACCAAGCACTCAGACTGTCAGCAAGCACGATCAGGAACCAGACGCTATAACCGACACCTGTGAGACTGAGCAGAGGCTATTTAAGGGAAACACCCCCAATCAGTGGCAAAGGCCTGACACACCTCCAGGGGGATAACTAGACAGCTGGGGAAAGGTGAACACATAGAGTCAAAGCCTGCTACACCCTGCTATTGCGATTCTTACAGAGTGTAACATGGGGAAGGGAGGGTTAGGGTCAGGCTGTGGGGAAGGGAGAGTTAGGGTCAGACTGTTCGGAATGGATGGTTAGGGTTAGGGTAATGGAAGGGGAGGGTTAGGGTTAGAATTAGGGGAAGGGTTGGGGTAGTTTTCAGACTCACCCTTTTGGAGCACCGAACACAGTGCTCTGTGGATCGATTGCTATACCTCATCCAGACATATACAATCGAAATCCCAGCCAGTTCGAAACTGGTAGGGAGGAAACGGCCCTATCAAAATACCCCTGCAAATACGGCGCCTGGATTCTTCAGTCTTATGCATCTGCATCCAGACAAAAGAGCATTTGACCATATCCTGAATTAAAAGCTTCACTTTTTTAGTGTTGGTATTATCAAAGACTGAAGTGCATAACACTGTTGCTTTAATATGTTTACAAGTATATCATAAAGAACTATATATACTATATAAATAAATATTGTATAGCAGCTGTATATGTAAAAAGCATGGGCCCTCACAACCATAAGTTCCATTTTGTAAGTTTATTTGTGTGAATACATAAATTCTTCTACTATTGGCATAATACTACGGAATACATCTGGAACGTTATAAATGTATCTTTATATAAATAACGAGAGCAGCATAAAACAATAAACATTCAAATTATAGTTAATATAATTCAGAATGTGTTTATACATTATTAGTAATATTTAAAAATGATATAAGATAGTAATGGATTATTTGGATGAACATAGTGAAAAGTCTATTTACAGTCTTTTAATTTGCTTTAACATAAATTTCCTGTGCCAACAGAGGAAATGATGGCAGAAAGGTCTAATGAAGTAATCTCGATATTTGAAATTTCTGCACACGTCCCAAATGTTCAGCGTTTAATATCACAGTTTATAACTGACGTACAGATGAGAAGTGTAATGGAAACAGTAAGGTACATAGATACATATGTTTTTTAGGCACAGTAAAATACAATCCATAATTAACACAACATTCTTCTAGTAAAAACATGTACTGTAATAAAACACAGGCAGCAACAATGATAGATATGTGGAATTCTCTTACAGCACATGAGTGGAAGATGGACAAATTTCACTAGCATAGAGATAAAAAGAAACTTTAACTGTGATTTAACACTTACTTTATGTGCCAAGAACTTAAAGAGCATTTGTTTTATTTGTTGTTGTTGTTTACTTGTGCATTATTATATTAACTTTATTATTTTTGGACATTAATAAAAGATAGCAACATGTTACCTGTAAATGTATATCTTTTATAAATCCATTTAGTTTCAAAGGTGCAAATTAAAATAGGATTAAATGCAGTTTTTATTCACTTTAAAAGCTTTGGGCCTGATCCAGAACAACGCTTCGGAGCGAATTTACGCGTGGTGGAGATGTAAAATCGCGTATTTGTAAGTACTGCGCATGTACACCATAGAAAATACGCTAATTAGCGTAACGTAAAATTGAATGTATGGGCCATTTACGTATTGTTAGCGTAAATTATTACATGTGGACCTGCCAATTTTACATGAGTCAACAATACGTTCGATTTGCGTGAAATAGGTGGAGGTTTGTATTTAAAGTGTACAGTATGGGCGTACGTTCCCGTAGTCTAAACGTCCGTTAGCGGACGTACGCTGTTACGCAAAAAAAAGTTAAGGTAGGGTTTGGGATGCGGAACTCTGTGAAATACGTACATTTAAGGGGTGTGCCTAGGGGAGTGTATAGAACATACGCGTGCGAAAATACGTTACGCGTGGAAACGTATTGCACACGTAGTTCTGGATCTACCCCATTGTTTGCAAGCACAACATTTCTTATTTGCACTTACTGATCATGCATTAAATTGCTATAAAACACAAATAAACAACCAAAAAAAACCTGAAACAATTCAGAATTATATCACAATTCTGGAATTTCTGACATTCCAGATAGTTATACGGTATGAACTCTGTAGTTTGAATTTGAGCTCCACCTAGTGGTGACATAAGGAGGAATATTTTGAAGTCATCTTAAAGTTTTAAAGTATTTGCTTTAATTTTTGTTTTCATTTTTAATCAACAATATAATTGTATAATAATATTTAATAATTAATAAAGATTTCTTTTCTAATGGGTTTATATTTACTACACTGACATGCTAACAAATACATTTTACTGTAATTAATCATTGCTATAATTAAGGTAAATAAATAGCAATAAATGAAGGTATAATGGTGACACGGAGGAGAGAATGAAGACGAGCCGTGGTGGCCTGTGGGGATGGGCTGGATCCATTTTACTTGATCTGCATGCCTCGAAGGCCCTGTGCCCTTACCATTTACAAGTCCTATCTCAGCATTTCAAAAGTTATAATTGATTAATTGTGACATCACTGATCTGCAGTTATAATAATTTTTTTACGTGGCTGGTCACTATTAATGAATTTTATATGAACATTTACTAAGAACAACTTAAAATGTATCCTTTATCCTATACAATGAATAATAACATGAACATTATCTTTTTACACTCTTACGTTCTTTCACATACTTTAAGAAT
This sequence comes from Limnodynastes dumerilii, assembly GCA_011038615.1. NCBI lineage: Eukaryota > Metazoa > Chordata > Amphibia > Anura > Limnodynastidae > Limnodynastes > Limnodynastes dumerilii. The sequence continues at coordinate 57,323 of WWET01003990.1, read as the reverse complement.
TTTGTTTACTCTGCCAACTGCAGCTCCCAAAATGTGCCTTTAAAACATACCCCCAACCACAGCAGCTGCGGTATGCCAGCTAGACGAGACTTTCTCATCTGATAACCTGGGTAGCATCCTCCAGGTGCTCACAGCCTCTCTGCACATGATAAGGGAATGTATGTGAAAGGCATAATGTGGTGAGAGTGTGGTAAGCACCTAACAAAGTCTTCCTATATACCCAATGTTCACACAATGTGTGTTCATTGTTATCATTTAAAGTATTTAGAAATTCAAGTTACATGTTGAGCTACCAAGGTTTCCAGTTAGTTTCTTTGACCCTGATGCACAGCTAAGGAGCAGAGGCTTCTTAGGGGGGTACTTTTATAGTTTGTGCACTGTGCATGTGTAGTCATCGTGACAACGCAATCTACGTAGCCATTAGGCCCATAGATTAACTACGTGCGGTCTTTAAAGACCGCATGTAGATTTTTAGGTAAGAGGAGGCGTGCCATGGCAGCCTCAGTGGGAAGTTAGGTGAACGGGGGCAGGGTGGGGGAGGGGACCAGAGAAACAGGTGCGGACACAATAGAATCTCACACTGAATCTGGTCCTTCGTTTCAGTGTCAATTGTCAATAAATGCTTAAGCTGATCATTAATGATTGCAGAAAGAACTTTCAGGTTTATGGATCGGGTCCAGACCCCCGCATGCTTTCCATACGTGCAGGAGTCTGTCTGTATGAAAGAGAGCGGGGAGTGCACACCCCCTGTCACTCCCCTCTCTCGAGCATTATGCTGCCACAAGTCTACATTAATGCAATTGTACACTAAAGTGGGCAGGGGGGAGCACGGTAATTGTACAGTGTGAGAGGGGGCTCCCACACTGCTGCGGATCAGTGGTCATAACCATCACAATTTGCATTGAATCACATGGGTTGCGGTTCCCAGTCTGCGTGGCTGTATTACTGTGGGAAACGGAGGGTTAGAGTTAGAGAAGGGTTAAGGGTAGGGTTAGTTTAAAACACTTACCATTCGGCAGATAACTCTTCACAACTCCAGCAGTCGAATCATTCTAATATGCAGTCTAATGGCTATTCCCAGCAGTCTGCATTCAGAAGTAGAACGATGGTCTTTCAAAATCAATATACGCAGAACCACCCACACTCAATCACATCCAGGGGTCTGGAATTGTTCTCCAAGTACATCAGGTGTATGATCTGATAATCAGGAGTTTCACATACATTTTGGTAGACTATGTAATTAGGCATAAACTAGTATCTGTTCTTAACCAAACACAATACAGTATTGATGACCTTGTTTAGACCACAAAAATGTTGAGGAGCTTTGAAATCTCTAACAAGAAAACCCCAAAACATGAGTGCGAGAAAGTTTCTTGTACTATATACAATTTGAAATGTGTATAATGCTGCTGTCAACTTCAGACAAACAAATTTCAGTGGAATATATTCACAGTTGTCTTGGGATAATTACAAATAGATCTTTAATAGAGCTATCTCACTATAATTGAAATGTCCTAAAGATATTCTTTACTTTCTCTGCATATGGCACGCAGATTGCTGAGACTTTGAAGCCTGGATGGTATCAGTGATGTAAAACTTGGCTTCCACCAAGTGTCTGTTCCTGTAACAACACGTCTCTATTTATTGTTGTACTTTAGTCAGACATCAAACTGAAAATTTCAAGTGGAACTATTATTCTAATACATATTGTTAATTCAATATTGTTTGTTGCCCAAAATGTCAGAATTTATTTATGGAACGAGGAGCTTATTATTGAACAGTACTGTTATTTATATTTCCATATAAACTTTGACCTTGGGTTCCTGCAGCAGAAACGATATTTCTGTGATTCTATATTTTCTTTATGGATTGACGTAATGATTTAACTCACACTGTGCAAAAATGTAGATTTACGAGCTGGCGGGGATTAGAGATTAAAGAAGACACGGTGAAGGGAAACATCATAGCATGGGACCGTGAATACAGGATCTATATATTCCACTGTCCTTACCGCATTTTGGAGAAATATATACAATTATATATTTGAAAATTGTGAGATTGAATATATATGTATTTTCGCCTCTTGCACAATGCGCATACTTACAGTAGATGAATATGTGAAACGACTGTAGATGCAGACTGCTTTTCTATAGATTTTGTTAATGAGGGAATGAACTGAAACAGCAAAAAAAATTTTTGGGGCACAGAATGACAACAATAATCAAGTATTAATGTCCACTGACAGGTCAAATAGAAATTTAAATATATTACAGTATAGTGAAAGGAAAGGCAAGGGGGGAGTATGAGAAAGATGGGCATTAAGGGAGAATCCTGAATAAGGGGGGCTGAGTCGACTTCCAGGAGGGGAATGGATGGATTGTAGAAGCTGATTTAAGGTAAGGAATCCTAGATAGGGGAGGGGGCTATTGTAAAAACAGACAAGAGGATCAAACTTAGAGAGAAAGTGTCTGAACTTGAAGAAGAAAAAGTTTTGAGTATAAGGGTAGGGTTTTTTAGTTGGAGGTAGTGGAAGGTCATCTAGGATACTCCTTCTCACGCAAAAATTGACTGGCGTCCTGATGCCATGGATGGGAGAAATTTGTTGCAAGATAGAGAGGTAAGGTTATCCTACAGGGGCAGGATGGGGTAAATTTAAGAGAAGAGGCTAAGTGGAATTTGCAGGCATCCCATAATCTGGCTATAAATGGGGCTGTAGAGTCTGGAGGGACGGGAGACGTTTACGACTCAATGGTTCCCAGATACAGGAGAAAGATGTAATTCCAAGGAAGGAGCCTGGATATAGAGGCAAGTGCAAAGGGGCAGACAATGGAGGCTGGACATTAAAATGGGCAGACATGGAGGCTGGATATTAAAAGGGGCAGACAATGGAAGCTGGAATTAAAAGGGACAGACATGAGGGCTGGTTATTAAAAGGGGCACAATTATAAAAATTTACAAGGGGGCTGTAATAAGGACTGAAACTTATGAGGGGCTGCGATAAGGGCTGAAAACGTATAGGGGGGCTGTAATAAGGGCTGATGAGGAGTTCCTGCACCTTTTTCTTACTAAAAAAGTACTGACTAGACACAATTGCAAAGTAATCTTTTCAAAAGTATAGAGCATGTCTAAGCCCAGGAACACGAGGACAGGCGAGACTCCACAGCTAGATGAGATCAATTTGATTCATTAAAATTTAGTTAGTAGTTTTTATGACTATATATTTTTTGTACATTCACTTTGTCAGTTAACAGACAATAATCACCCAAAGCAGAACTAACATTTTCATTTTGCATGAAAGTTAATTAATCCTGTACTTGCTGATGGGTGATTGGGGAAGAAAACATAACTTTATTGCAGAGCAATAGGTAACCTTAGTGAAAGAGAATATTTGTGTATTCCCCCCTAATATTATGGTGTGACTTGATTCCCTTAACCCTTGGAGATATTCTCTCGTGCCTAAATGAAAATAATTATAAAAAAATGTCAGACTAGTAATACTCCAGTGACACTAAATAATACACACTGTGGACCGCATGTAGACTACCGGACGTATAACATATACGTCCGGCGTTTAGCGTTTTTTAATACTGCGCAAGCATAGTACATTTTTTATGTTATATACATATCTTTTTTTACGTAGATTGCGTATATGCGGTCTTTAAGACCGCATATACGCAATCTACATAAGGAAAAGATACGTAGATAACATAAAAAATTTATTATGCATGCGCAGTAGTAAAAAATGCTAAACTCCAGACGTATATGTTATACGTCCGGTAGTCTGCATACGGTCCTGCACTCTATCGAAACCATACAATTCAAGCTGCACCTTAGTTACAAACATACAATACAAACTACAGCTTAGTGACCATCAAACAATACATACTGCATACAAGTGACCACCATACAATACAAACTGCACCCTAGTGACCACCATACAATAAAGGCTACAGCTTAATGAACTATATAAAATACACATTTCATCCTAGTGACCACCATACAATGCAGACTGTATCCTAGTGATCATTCTTAAATACGGACTAACTTAGGGCCTGATCCAGAGCTACGATGTAGCGCTGAGCGTGCTAACGCTCAGCGTTACATCTACGTAGATAATGTAAAAAATTTACTATGCATGCGCAGTAGTAAAAACCGCTAAACTCCAGACGTATATGTTATACGTCCGGTAGTCTGCATACGGTCCTGCATTCTAGTGAAACCAAACAATTCAAGCTGCACCTTAGTTACAAACATATAATACAAACTACAGCTTAGTGACCATCAAACAATACATACTGCATACAAGTGACCACCATACAATACAAACTGCACCATAGTGACCACCATACAATAAAAACTACAGCTTAATGACCAATATAAAATACACATTTCATCCTAGTGACCACCATACAATGCAGACTGTATCCTAGTGATAATTCTTAAATACGGACTAACTTAGTGACCAATATACAAAACAAACTACGTGCTATACAATACAGAATGCACCATAGTGACTGTAATATAATGCAGACTTCATCATAGTGACCATCATACAATACAGATTACAGCATGGGGGTGTATAGTGAGCCATATGTGCACTTTTTGTGTAAGTCCTATTATTAATGAGGCTCAACATGAAACCATCATAATGTTCCATATACTTAAATAATATATACTTATGTGTTTCTCTCTTTGCTTCTCCCAATGCTTCTCTCTTTGCTGCCTGTCGGTTTGTCCAACCCCCTCTCATTCTCCCTTTGTGTGTCTGTACCAAAGGGACAGAGAAGTGTGTTCGCCAGACAGTTCAAATTAAGCTGCTATTATAGCCTTTGTAATCAATATACCAATTTATATTGCTATTTCATGATATATTACTTTGGATGGGAGGTGCTTTTTTTATTTAATGGAGAGTTTGACTTTGACCTTTGGACAAACACATCAAAATTAACAAAAAGAGCAAATGTTAGAAAAGTAGTGAATAAGGAGCAATAGATGCACCAGGTTCTACCATAATATGTGCATTCTAAAACTCCAGGAAATTGTATTGTTTGGCATTGTGTGTCTGTTTCAGACACTTTGAAAAACAAGTTTGGCTTTGGTTAAAGGGTTCCTGGGGTTATGGATGGTGAGAGAGGGCAGGCTCCATCCACCATGCCCATTTAAGGCATTTGTGGCCTTCAGCCAGGGTGTTATAAAGCTGTCAAGCTGAATTTCCAGTTCTTTCACTACCTGGGCTATTAAGACAGTAGGGACCAGATTTACTAAGCTGCGGGTTTTGGAAAAGTGAAGATGTTGCCCATAGCAATCAAACCGATTCTTGCTGACATTCTCTAGTATGTAATAGGAAAGTGAGAGCTAGAATCTCCAATTCTCCACTTTTCCAAACCCGCAGCTTATTATATATGGCAATAGGTCCCTACTGAAAGACACCTAAAACATTGTATGCTGATCTAAGTTGTGATTTTTGTTTGTGTTGCACACTAGACGCTGCATACCTTGATAGGACGTCTATTACTGTTTGGTTAGAAACTGAAAAAGGTAACATTTATTTAGTTGTTTTGTTTCATTTGAATGAGGCTATGTCTAACTGATATAATGATAGGACATTAATCAAAATATTCCCTTACTACATAATCTTTTAAGTGTTTATGTTGAATAACATTATAAACTCGTAGCATCTCATATAGATACATTTATATTTAAACTGTCTAGTTATATAGAAAAAAAAAGAAAACACTTTCATTCTATCTTAATCGATTATCCAAAATGTTAAACCCTTCGCCCTTTATATGCTTAACTATATTTATTCATTTGTTTTGTGAGATTCAATACTCACTTTATCACAGCGAATATTAGCGAATATTAGCGTGGCGTAAATCCGCACGCAACTAAATCAATACTATCCACAAAAAAATGAAGGTCCAGTCGCAAGTTGTATTCCAAAGCACAAAATATGTATTACCAAAACTGAGCGTTAATTTAAACAACACCGCTTCCAGATACAGCAAGAATACCAGCAGTGGTATAGAGCTTCACATAGAACCCTCTCTAACTGTCCAAAGAGTTAGGTATAGCTTTTATAGACAATCATTATCAAAAAGTTGCTGATGTCACTGCCATCTGGTTGGTGGATTCCTCTAGTCATCTTGGGATCCTTTGATGATTGGTCCTTGATGGGTCTTTTGTTGTCTTGGTAGCATCATTAACATATTATACAGGGTCTACCTAATTAAATACAAAGGGCTATGCCATGCGGAATATAATATCATTAATCTATCTATCTCTATAACTTGCATGCATTAGATACGATCGCATAATAAATCATATCATTACCAATACAACATGAAATGCTACACTATAAATCCAAATATGACAATAATATGATCTTCCTAAGCTGAGTATTACTAACAATTGAATAATGACTCATGTAAATAAAACACATCTTTAGCAACATAGAACACATTTTAATATAAACGTACGTATTACTTAGTTATGAATTTGGCACTGGGAATATGGAAATATCATCGAGTAAAAAGTTGACCACGCACATGGTTCGCACGTGGATGTGTGGTTACACGTGTCGTCATGTGAGCACGCACGAAGCTACACCTGTTTGCGTATTCACGCACGTTTCCCGTCGCACGTATTCTTTTTTTGTTATTTATTCATACGCAAAAGACTTAATCATTGCTCATTTTAAAGGATTTTTAAAAATCTATTTTAATTTCAACAGTTTATTTGTTCTTTTACATAGAAAGCAATTCACAATTTAGACTGCCACATTTGTCTTCTAAGCCTTTAACTGCTTCCCTCAGTGAGTCTCCAGCCCTCATATCTTTTATGCCCCCCTTTGTCTTTCCAACCATCTCTGATTCTCTCCTACACCTACTACTCCCTCTCCTGTTTCTCCTTTGCTTGCTTTTATTCCTGTGTCTTCCATCTCGCTGTGGCTCCAAAGCGCGCTGACTGCGCAGCATGATGTTATATGCATCTGCTGTCGGCATTCTTCAGTTGCTGGGAGAAATGCGAGTTCACATGTCACATCGGTATCACACTGCTACCAGCAGCTAAAGAATGCAGGCGACAGCTGAACTGGTAGTGACTGGCCAGGCATATTGTCAACATGCCAGCTGTCAGGGATGTATAGAGGGCACTGGAGCAAGTACCATTGTCCACGCTCTGCCTGCTGCCTGCATGGGACCCCTGTAAGCCACTGTGGCCTGGGTAATATGTGCCAGCTATACCACCCTTACAATAAACCTGCTTTATTGTGCTTGACTGTTATGTTGGCTCATACAAAAGACCAACACTTGTGACCAGATTCAGAGATATGCTTATTCTTACAGTATGTCTGGATTGCGCTTAAAGACCCCTTGGAGTGAGGTGTTTTCTAAACCAGGATGTGGGGTTTATTTTTAGTCAGGATATGGTTATATGTTCCTTGTGCAAATAAAGGGCTGGATTCAGACTTAAGTAAGTGCTTGAAATTAGTTACATTCTCTAGTATGTAATAGGAAAGGGAGAGCTAGGGCCAGATTTACTAAGCTGCGGGTTTGGAAAAGTGGAGATGTTGCCCATAGCAACCAACCAGATTCTAGCTCTCATTTAACTATTACATGCTACAGAATGTCAGCTAGAAGCTGACTGGTTGCTATGGGCAACATCTCCACTTTTCCAAACTTGCAGCTTACTAAATCTGTCCCTTTGTAGTGTTAAATGATGAAAAGTGTCTTTCCAACACCACAGAAATCTTGTGTGTTGCAAGACTCTGTCCCTCTGTTGTACATTCACACAAATGTTTCTTTCACAAATGATCTTATATAAAATTGTATCTGTTTGTTAGATATTTATTGGTGAAATATACGGTATGATTGAGTTGCTATATGTGGGTGTAAAGTTACACAGTTTTCTTTACTGAACTAGTTGATAGATGGCAGCCTGACACCTCTGGATCCCTTGATGCTGGAATAACTGTAATGCTGTAGCATACTTCCCAACTTTTGAGAATTCGAAAGAGGGACAAAATTTTGCAAACTGATAGAGAGATTGTGTCTTGTACCATCCAGTGGGCATGTCTGGGAAAATGGGTGTGTCTTGTGCCACCCAGACCAGCGGGTCTAGTGTCTGCCCCTTTTATTCAACAACCATCCATATGTCTGCCTCTTATAATTTGTCCAGGATTCATATGTCCAGTCTCTATATCTGCCTCTTTATTTGTCCCACCTCCATGTCTGCCCCTTATTATTATAATTATATCCAGCCTGTTTATTTGTTCAGCCTTCATGTCTTCCCCTTATTATGTCCAGCCTCCATATCTGCCTCTTTATTATTTGTCCAGCCTCCATGTGTGCCCCTTATAATGTCCAGCCTTCATGTCTGCCCCCTATAATGTCCAGTGTACATGTCTGCCCCTTTTAATGTCCAGCCTCTATTGTCTTCCCATTTTAATGTCCAGCCTCCATTGTCTTCCCATTTTAATGTCCAGCCTCCATTGTCTGCCTCTTTTAATGTCCAGCCTCCTTTGTCTGCCTCTTTTAATGTTTAGCCTCCATGTCTGCCCCTTTTAATGTCCAGTCTTCATTGTCTACCCTTTTTAATACTCCAGCCTCCATTGTCTTCCTCTTGTAATGTCCAGCCTCCAGGTCTGCCCCTTGTAATGTCCAGCCTTCATGTCTGCCCATTTTAATGTCCAGCCTCCATTATCTGCAGCTTTTATTGTCCAGCCTCAATTGTCTGCCCCTTTTAATGTCCAGTCTCCATTGCCTGCCCCTTTTAATGTTCACCTTCCTTGTCCCCCAAAAGCGGACAGTCCCCTGAAATCGGGACTGTCCTGCTGTAATCGGGACACTTGGGAGGTATGCTGTAGTAAGGGGAGGGTTAGGTAAAGGGTACTGTACACTGTTGACCTAATGTTGCTAAGTGTATAAAGGTCACAAAAATTACTTTATATCATGAGTACCACATCCAGCCATAAAAATAATCATTCGCTAAGTAGCTCATCATTCCTCTTTGCAATAATTCCTTACTTTCAGCATTAAGCATTCATATATTTCGCAAGCCAACTTATGTTGGTGGGTGATGACAAGAATCCCAACTGATTACAGCTAGACAGCAGTATGGGTGTGATAATATAAAAAAACACCACACTACTTTGCAATGGGATCACGTTTCTAAGAATAACACAGCACTGTAATTGCAGAAGACTTCACCACCTAGTACCGTGCATACATATCTTAAGCACTCAAATCAATCATTATCATTATTTATTTGTAAAAGAAAGGAACGCAGATATAGTTGTTCATAAGTTAAGTTTAACAATCTGTAATGTCTAAGGAACTTAAACAAGTTTTTCCTATGAAATGAAACACATTTACAGCATGTTTGTATAAAACATATATGGCTCATTTTCTGCTAAACTAAAGTGACAATAGAACGTTACATCATTGTCAAATAGCTTTTGCCAGTATATTTGTTCCTACTAAGGGGAGCACATTATATGTACATGCATGCTTGTCTTGTAAAATGTATGTTTTACTATGTTATGCAAAGTGCTGTAGGTTCAACTCTTTATTAGTCCTTCTATATCCAACATACATGTGGTCATTACAGCCAGATGTACCTGGTGCTACCAGCCAATTATAAATGTTTCTCGTGTAGTCACTTCACCAGATTTTTATTACCATCCAATCATCATCTCTCAACAACTCTTTCATATTTCAGGCTATTCTACTTCCATCAGCTTTTTACTTTAGTAAAACCCAGCAGGTGGTCAGAGCCTACGGTAGCCCTCACTTAGAAGCTCACAAAATTTTTTCCCACATTTTGAACAACCTCCATCTTGGGCTAGAATTTGGAATTTACCAGGTTCACCTACTGTGGTGTTTATGGACTGGATAAAGATCCAGCTGGATCCAGCCATCTGTGTGGGGACATTGACAGGTGCTTTCTCCCTTCCTGCCACTGAAAATTTTGTGGATACATAATCAGAGGATCAAAATTCATACCTGAAGCATGGTGCATTCGCAAGATGCATGTGTTTTCGGAACATGTCCATTTTGCATAAATCTGGAACCAATACTATGATTGGAACACTCTATGGCATTTTAATATAATATAATATAATAGACTGATGATAGCTGATGTTTTATAGCTCATCCCTTAGTTAGAGTCAAAAGTAAAGGTACTCAGTATTTCTGTGGAATAAGCAAAATTAGCCAGTGGTTTGTCCAGGTGCAAAAGTGCACTTTTTTGAGAAGCTGTTCCAAAATCTGGATCAGGACAGATTTAATTTTGTGTCTAATTCAGTTGCAATTTGCAGTTAAATATTGACTAGTGCAAAACAAACACAATTGTGACCCTTTTGACAACCATTTGCATCTTTTCAGATATTTGTTATGTGTGTGGACACATCTGGCTGAATCCAGACTTAAGAAGGAGCTTGAAATTAAGGACCTGATCCAAAGCAACGCTGGCCCACTGGCTGTATATATAGCCAGTGTAGCTCTGGAGCACTCCCCCGATACTCCCCTTTGGCCAGCGTAATTACCCACTGTTATGCCGGCTGAATGCTACCTTAACTTCAGCTGGCATAACAGTAGGTAATTACGCCGGCCACAGGGTCATAACTGGCCTAACCTGCCCTCCCTCCGATTATTTACTTACCTTCCCCCGCCTTCCTTCCATAGCAGTTGCGTAGTTACGGCGAGGAACGCCCCTCTCGCCGTAACCACGCAACAGTTAGGGACAAAGGATCGGGTGTCCCTAACTACAGCGGGCAACATCTGCCCAGCGCATGTGAAGAATGGCAGATGTCTGGATCAGCCCCTAAGAGAGGAAAGTTACTCCTGGGCTAAACCATGTTGATTGCAGGGAAGTCATATTTCATCTGTTGCAAATAGTATTAGAGTTGAGAGGTGATGTTTCCTATCCCAAGTCTAAATAACAGTGTGATAGTAAAGCTGGTATACAGTATGTGTGCAGTAAGCAATTCAAAGATATATCCCTGCATGCAAAGAATACAATTAACTTGACTTCCCCTGAAATCATCATGGTTTTTTTCAGGCATAACCTTCCTTTCTTAATTACAAGCTCTTTCTAAGTCTGGATCCAGCCCATCATCATTATGAGTAGTTACATCAGGTGTAAATAAGAAAATCCTCCACAATGGTAATTGCATTGTCTTCCAATATGAATTGGGTGTAGGTTGCATAAAAATACCCGTATTGCATATAGCCTGGAAAAGTAAACCCTGCGCTTCCCCCATATGCTTACATTTCATATTACTATGAATATTTATATACACTTATACACATCTGTGCAGTGTGAATAATTGCTAAAGTTGCCACAGGCATATGTTCAACCCAGAATCAGACCCCAACAGAGTCATTTTTCTTAGCACACTACAGAAAATTTGTCTCAGTAATGCTTAGAAACATAATTTAATGGTGACTGGTGGGTTATTTATGCTTATATTCAGATATTTAAATGATTCATTTTCCTAGAACTTCCCTGTGAAGAAACTGAATTGCTGTCTTAATGCCATAGTGATAGTAAGCTTATGGGGATAATAGACATGCATTGTAATTCATATTACTCCAAGGCAGTTACTTACAAATTTTCTTTGGATACTGGTCAATAATAGCGTACCTTTTTCTTTCATTGTGACTGTGACATTTGCACTAAGCTGAGCATGTGCGGCAAGTTCCCTCCCTTGTAGTTCCATATATAAAGTGCTGTACTGAGGACCAGAGGAATGGGGATAGGAGCAGTGCGTGCAGCTTGCCGTTAGAAGGCAGCTGTAACACCTACCTTAAGTTTTATGCACCTGCCCCACATAAAATGGGTATGCACAATGCTGTATAGTATGTCAGTGCTTAGCCAACCTAACTGAATGTTTCGTATGGGTTTCCCTGCCCCCATGTGTACAACAGGTATCCACAGCAGATTGTCATGAAAGCCCCTGCGCACTCATAACAATTCATCATGTGTAAATAATACCTTCCTGAACTTGATTCACACCTAAGAAGCAGTATCATTATTAAAGGACCTACTACGCATGCGGACATTACACAGATTGTTAAGGTAGCACTCGTAAGTGCCATAAGGTACCTAAAAAGGGGGGCGGGATGGGGGCAGGATGGGTGAGTTAGGTGCGGGTCTGCCACCACCTAACTCACACCGGATCTGTGCATACAGTCCCTTGTTGTCAACTCTGGATCTGGACCTTAGTCCTTTTGCTTGTTGGTATTGTAAAGAAGGTAGGGGAAAGAGGGAAATGAGGTGGTGTGGACAACAGTTAGAGCAGAAGGAAAAAGACACAGGCATTAGAACAGGATAGAAAAATCTGCTAAGTTGGTTAAGTGACATCACAGTATTGGTAAGCAGGGACGAAGTTCCCAGACTTGAGCCCCACCTCCCTGCAGAGGAACCCAAGCTCGCCACCATCTGCCATTGCTTGGGGCATTACTATCATATGTGCATGTAAGTGCCCAAATGGTACAACCCTTACAGCAATTGTGTGGGAGCTTGGGTGAAAATTTAGCCACTTTAGTGGGGACCGAGTATCACCAGTAATTTGTTTCTGGTTTCTTTAATTCAAACATAGGGCCGGATTCAGGGCTCCGGCCGCAATGCAATTGAGGCTGGAGTTCTGCGAAAAGTGCTACTGCGCATGCGCAGTAATTTTGGAACGTAATCTACTTTACTTCTTGAAACGTAGATTGCGTACACGCGGTCTTTAAAACCATGTGTACGCAATCCACGTTGCAAGAAGTAACATAGATTACGTTCCGAAATTACTGCGCATGCGCAGTAGCACTTTTCGCAGAATTTCATTGCGGCCGGAGCTCTGAATCCGGCCCATAGAGAGGTTATTCTGTCTAGGCTCCTCCCACTCATCCAAGTAACAAAGTTCCTCCAAATCCTCTGTCCAGGTTCTTTCATGGGTATTCACATCTTCCGAGAGTAGCTGAGACATTAGAGTGTCTTATTTGCAGATATTGGTAAAATAACATGTTAAGCAAAGGAGAGGAATTCAGGGGAGTGGGTGAGATCACTGAGATTAGACATAACTTCTGCATCCTGAGTTGCATCCAGAAGGTAACAGCGGATTAATATAAATAGGAATGACGGAGTAAGAGGGAGGTGGAAAGGTCAAATTTAATTTTGATGCTATCCAAGAGTGTAAGAAAGTGTACTATGACCAGATGAGTGGTAGTTCCTGGAGATCAGAAGGCCCATGGGAGTGACATTTATGTCATCAATGAGACTAATATAATATCTGCTTCTATAGCAGGACATAATCACATAAAATAGGGGTGTTTTATAAATTGTATAAAAATTTTAGGACAATTTTTTACAGAATTGTCTAATTATATCAGCGCTCAAGCTCCTATTTGTACCCAAGTATTGGCTGTTATATCTATTGGGACTTCCAATCTAACCCTTGGATATAGCATGAGTATGAACGGATAACGCACACAACGCTACCCTATACCACTAAGGAGCAGATTATCTTATTCCTAATTGAATCTGGGCTGACCTATATTGATTAAGGTCTCTACATGAGCTTGTCATTACGATAGGTGCTTATTTCCACTCAAGCACCAATTTGCCTTCTTAATTCTGAGCACAGTTAGTACCATCGGGGCACCCTGTTTGTCTAACCATTATTGTATGGGTCTCATCTTACAGCTAGATTTACATGGACTATTAATCTATTTTTGGTATTGTTTTTTTTTTATTTTTGAAGCTTCATTAACACATACTTCCCGCATATTCTATGCCCAACAATGTATATACTCACTGTATTTATTTCAAATCAACCCACCCAATCTTTTTTTTTAAAGAGTTTTTTATTCATGTAAAGAACAGGTCATACTGTTATCGACATATAGCAAATGTTTTTATTATTATTCATGGTCCACTATTTTATGATTTAATTGTGTCAATAAATTGTTTATATTTATTTCATGTCTATTTTCGATATTTTTATCTAGAGCTACCTAGATTTTTATATTGTTTTACTCTTTGATCAGACTAGGCAGTGGCTGGTCCTGGGTCTTAGCGCTCTGATATTTATATCTTCTATCCCCTGAGATACACTCTTCTCTATCATGTTTATTTGTATAGTGTTTTATAAAGGGCACATTGATCTAGATGTGTTTTATGGAGGACCATTGCCCCTAAACCCTGATAGGTCACCTGTTGTTCCACACAAACTGATAAACATGAGGCTGCAGGATTTAAACATTGGCAGAGGGATACAGATCAGGAGGGCCTGTAATAGATACAAAAGACTGGACAGGATGGTAACAGTGGTAACTCAGCCTATCCAGGAGATAAAATGTAAATGCCAGCTGTCCAGATCAGGCTTGATTTGTCTTATAGAGGGGAAGTTTTCTGCACTGTTTAGTGCTGTGTGTAGTTTTAGTTGTTAGAAGAGTCCCTGGAATGGAAATACGTAATTCAGCTGATTACGGATGGTGTCCAGGACTTTAGTTTTATGGGAATTCATTTTATATCTTAAATTATTTTGTTAATTAGCTTTCATTTAATCTAATACATGAGGGAAGGATGAAGTTGGATGTAGGGGCGGAACTACCAATGGTTCAAAAGGTACAACGGGCCAAAGCTTATTTTTTGCATCTGTGCCCACAACTCGCTAGTTCTGCCTCTGGTTGGGAGGGAGCAATCTAACAGACAGAATATGCTGAATATAGGGGTTTGTACAAATTAGCAGAAAAGAGGGGAAGGGGTCACTTCTGTCTGGTGCCATTCATGGTAGGGGATGGAGCAGAGGTTATACCATTAACCACCACTAATGGAAAACAATAGGGTGCTTGAAGACATTGTGAGAATTTATTAGATTTGAGAAATGGGCATCAGAATTCTTGAGACACCACATATCATAGAAAGGGAGGCTCCAAAGAAGTTGTAAAAGGTTCCCTGAATCTTGTATGTGAGGAGTATGAAAGGTATGTGAAGGAGAGGTGTATTTATCTAGGGAAAGGTTCATGGAGATTGGAGTCACCTCTCACAATGATATGGCTTTGTATTTTTTATTCAAGGCATTTAAAGTATCTCCTGAATTAGGTGCACATATAGCCCCAATCCAGAGGTGAGCGTATGCCAGCTGACATGACTTTATGTGTGGGATGGAAGAAGTAGAAGGACATAGTCAATTTACAACAAGTGCACCCGATCCAAAGCTGATGCTGGTGTAATAATGGACCGTTACATCAAAACATTTGCACCAGCCACAGGTCATGTCAAGCCCAAGGGGCTCGCCTTCCACAACCCATTCCTTTCCCTTGCATTAGGATGAGAAATGTCAAACACATTACAAAGGGTCAGGACTATTGTGCATGGATGAAATCATTTCTACCTAAGATTAAAATACATTTTCATGTTTTTATTCATAATGAAAAGACTATTTGCTCTTTTTCTGATGTTTATTATGCACTTGCATTGATCATAACCTCCATTTACTGTCACCCTACTCTTGTGCAACATATTTGGGCACATATATTCCACGGGCCATGATTGGTTGCAATTCAAAGAAATCGTTGAGTTCGCACACAGCTTGCCGCACTTTTACAAATGTATATACAGCAGATCACAACGATCACACTTGTGCTCAGACCTGGATTGGGGTCACAGAGACTAGAATAACAGGGAAAGTGCTCCATTATTTTTTTATTTTCTGCATATCAATATGAACAGAGCATTGTCTCAGGTTTGAGTGTGTTCCGTTGCTTAGAACAGTTGGTGATGTTATCGTGAGATGTCTCCAGGGAGAAAGTTTTGTGATAAACCTGGAAGATCTTTGAAGAAATCCATTGGCGTCAGTTACGTTTCAATACGTTGAAAATCCTGTAGTGATTTTAAACTATTGGGAGAGAAGTGCTCACAGCGCTGTCTCCTCTCCCTTTCATCCACAGACAGCTGGTCCTTTTCCTACGGCTACTGCAGACAGAGATCAAAGGTCAACACTAGGCTGACAGTCACTACTGAGCATGTGCAGCTTCTTCGCACCTTTCAGAGATATATATATAAGGCACAGTGCCAGCCCCAGAATCATCTTTCTTTCATCTTTAGTGTGTGGGATACCTGTTACAGAGTCCTACAAAGAGTTGCCTGATACAAACGCTGTCACAGTGAACTGTTAATCACTGTGGACTTGATTCAGACTTAAGAAGGAGATTGAAAGTAAGATAGGAAAAAAATTACTCCTGGCCAAAAATGTTGATTGCAGGGGAGTCATATTTCAATAATTTCAACTAATTTTCAAGCTCCTTCTTAAGTCGGAATCAGGTCCTGTGCCAGTATTCTTCTATTCCTAACAACTGTGAGAGGGAGGATTAGCAATATCAACCCCACAGTTTCCAGAACTGCCATCCTGATATATCAGCTGCATCTTGTGTGTAATCTGCACGATCTCTCGAGGTACAGTGTTTGTACTACATATTATCGTTCTCTATAGTAAATCACTAAACTGGTTAAGATTACATTGTGTAGACTTAATAATACTACACACACACACCTGCTGCCATTACACGCTGCCTACAGGTTATCTAAAAAAACCTAGCACCCACAGAATCTGTAAATGGTAAAACACCACTGGAGGCATGGACTGGGATAAAGCCAAGCATCAGTCATCTTCGCATATTTGGATGTAAAGCATATGCCATGTACCTTAAGAAAGGAGGCGAAAGCTGGATCCTAAATCTGGGGAATGCATTATGCTTGGGTATTGTCATAAAAGCAAAGGGTACAGACTCTGGAACATTGAAAACAAGGTTCTCATAAAGTCAAGAGATGTTTTGTTTCAGGAAATTACACCACTCTGCCAACATACAGTAAATGTCATTTGATCTTTAGGCACATTAATGATCAACTGATGTTTAAGGTCAATAACATTTTTTAAACTTTTTACAATTTATGAGAAATGCTAATTTATGAAAAAAATGCACTTAAACCACTTTTGGGCTAGATTACAGATGCGGGATGGTCTTCATATCACAGTATTTACTTGCATTTATGCCTATATCCAAAAATGAACCATCATATATAAATAAAATACACACAACTCTACACAAGGACAGTAAATAAGCTCTGATATGTATACCAACTCTCTCTCAAATTCCTTAGTGCTTCCACCTTCAAACTGCTCTTGGACAACTAAGTTTGTGTCAAATGATAATAATTAAAGTAGTATTTAAGAATTTTTGTTGATTTTTAAAAATGGTATTATTTACCTTTTCAGCCATTTTATCTACTGCAGAGATAATTGCAGATCAAGACAGGTGGCAAAGAAAGATCAACAGTAAGACCAACTTGGGCATGTCTTTGCCTTCCTTAAAATTAACCTGTCTACTAATATTTAGCTCAACTCTAGACTGGTGGTTACAGCCTACCCATTCATGAAAAACGAAGCCTTCATTAAAACCAGGCCCTCATTATCATCCAGGAATGTAGCAGCTTTTCCCCAAAACTCTATTCCTCATTAGAGCTTGCTTGCACCTGCTTTACTGCCCTATATCAACCACCAATGAATACCATCAACAACCCTGAAAGGTAGATGGATGGGGAAATACAAATAAGAAAGAAGCCCCTCCCACTCTCCCTCTTCTAAAGCCTCCAGTTCTCCAATCCGGTCCTTCCGGTCCTTTTTTCATGCCATATCTCAATCATTGTATGCCAAGTCTAGGGGTTCAAGCTTGTCAACCCTCTGTTTTTCTTTTTGATAGAAACTTCCTTTAAGAGAATATTCCAATTAAAAACAATAATACATAGTTAAAGCAAAAATAAAATCAAAAAGCTCATTGCAGCTGGATTGAGTTAGAAAAAAAACAAACAGCTTGGCATCATTTGTAACAATAAAAACCATCTGATCATCGAGACTTTCCCACCCAGGACGAACATTAATATAGAGACGGATGGCTGCGTCCTGTTTTCACTAAACATTTCAATCTATTTTGGATGCTATGGAAACTATTCAAGGGAAAATCCGGTTGCTTTTGTTTTATTCATAAACTAAACAGACTTGTTTGTCTGGAGAAGCAGAAAATGAAAAACACCAAGAAAACCATCTAACACTGCAGACATACAAGATCCATAATGATATCAAAACTGGACATCTGTCGCTATTTGCTCCTTGGTGTCACCTGGGATTATGAAAGAGCTGAGACTGGTTTTTCCCTTTGCAGTCCGTTGGGATACTAGTTATTGTGCACTGGCAGCAAACCAAATCAGAAGTTCAATGTAAACAGAATATCTGCCAGGAAGCAAAAAAATAAAAATTAGATTACAAAAACAAATAAACTAGAAAAAAATACAGATATTAATACACATTTTTTGGTAGGTGACGTCATCTATATAAAAAGGTGTCAAATGAAGAAATGATTGCAGATTAATTTATGAAATTGAACCAAAATTACAAACTAGTGTGACTTCATTTTACTGACAGATGTTTTTTATTATCAAAAGTAGCACACAGACAATTGTGATATTTGTGGTTTTGAAAGAATTCTAATGTCTTAGTAATGAGGCATAAAACTCCATAGGAAATGCCATTTCCCCGTCACATTACAGTGTATTAATTACTGAAGTGCTTCTCTTTACTGCAACGCTGTTAGATAGGTAAATGGTTGCATTTGCCCAAAGCAGAGCTCATGAACCTGTGTTTGTGCAGTCTATGCTGGTTCTGGTGATGTAGCTAATTAATTAACTTTTAGTCAGTGCTTTAAAAAGAAATCAGGAGCCCTGAAGAAGCCCCTGAGCTTATTCTCTGACTAGAGTCCGGGTTGCCCTTACTAAAACACTTTTTCTGAATGGTAAATGTTGCTTTAACAATATAAAAAACAAATTATGCTAATTGGGGTTTATGTAGAGTTAGATGCACAAATATATGTGTGGAACTCGGTAAAAAAAATTACATTTATTAGAAAAGTGTCTTACTTTTCTAATAAACAGGATAATTCATATAGAATCATGATGAGAGCAGTGAATATATATAACGTGAGTGGCGTTATGGATATCCAATTGAATACAAGAACAAGTGTTATATAAAAGAGTTACTAGAGTAACTAGATTTCACAATACAATAAAGAGATTTACAGTGACCGCTATGCAATACATAGCGGTTATATTTGTCCCTCCTGATTTCCTGTAGCTAGGCTCTGAGGGAGGGCCGGCGCGACCCGCTCCACGAGGGGATGCGGTGCATCCCGGCGCCATACTGAATAGGCGCCGGACATCCCTCCGCACACTTTTGAAAAAGGGCAGAGCCCGAAACGCGTTAAGTGACCACGGCAAGAGAGACCCCTGGAACACGAATCTACATCCCCGTACTTCTTGTGGAGAGGATACGGAGTACAGCTGCCTACTTTGGACGTCCCGGCTGCATCTCTGAGTTTTTTTCATCTGACTCCCACTTGGACTTAAGGGTACGCTGATCTATCGTTATCCAGGGACTTCTAATTTTATGTGTATATGTTTTATTAGTTTTTTTAACCCCAGTAAAGATTGCTTGAAATTTAAAAAGATTTTAAAGTGTTTCTTTTTTAAACCGCTATATACTTGGTATCTGGGCGTTGTTTAATCATGTCTCTCTTTTCTCAATTTTTATCTTTATCTTTATTTTTATATTATGGATGCCTATGAGGAATCGTTTAAAGCTCCGTATAAGAAATTGTCCTTCTAAAAATAACATCAAGGACCTAACAAGTCTTCTATCATTGTTTCAAGAACTTTTTAGAGACTCCATTGTGCTTCAGGTTTCCATACATTAACCCTGTATGCCGCAATATATTTTATTTCATTTATTTATTTACAGTTACACATATCAGCGCTTTTTCTCTCCTCATATTTATTTCTTATTGTCTCCATTTTTGGGGTTGGGTACCCCTGAGTGAGAGATTAGCTGCAGATAAAAAAGGGCGCTTTTAAATGTGATATTTCTTTATTGATATTAGGATGATTGCTTATCATTATGTTCGTGTGCAGTAATTTTTTCTCTTTTGTTGACATTATCTGTGTTTTTACTGACCTGTCACTATAAGAGTGGCTTTATGTTGACCAGATATAAGACATGTCTGTGATTTACATGGCTGATACAAAAATATCTATCTATCTATCTACCTCATATCTTATATCTCATATCTCAATTTCAAGCTCCTTAAGTTGGAATAAGGCGCATTGCTTCTAAATATCTATCTATCTATCTATCTATCTATCTATCTATCTATCTATCTATCTATCTATCTATCTATCTATCTATCTCATATCTTATATCTCATATCTCAATTTCAAGCTCCTTAAGTTGGAATAAGGCGCATTGCTTCTAAATATCTATCTATCTATCTATCTAAATATCTATCTATCTATCTATCTAAATATCTATCTATCTATCTATCTAAATATCTATCTATCTATCTATCTAAATATCTATCTATCTATCTATCTAAATATCTATCTATCTATCTATCTAAATATCTATCTATCTATCTATCTAAATATCTATCTATCTATCTATCTAAATATCTATCTATCTATCTATCTAAATATCTATCTATCTATCTATCTAAATATCTATCTATCTATCTATCTAAATATCTATCTATCTATCTATCTAAATATCTATCTATCTATCTATCTAAATATCTATCTATCTATCTATCTAAATATCTATCTATCTATCTATCTAAATATCTATCTATCTATCTATCTAAATATCTATCTATCTATCTATCTAAATATCTATCTATCTATCTATCTAAATATCTATCTATCTATCTATCTAAATATCTATCTATCTATCTATCTAAATATCTATCTATCTATCTATCTAAATATCTATCTATCTATCTATCTAAATATCTATCTATCTATCTATCTAAATATCTATCTATCTATCTATCTAAATATCTATCTATCTATCTATCTAAATATCTATCTATCTATCTATCTAAATATCTATCTATCTATCTATCTAAATATCTATCTATCTATCTATCTAAATATCTATCTATCTATCTATCTAAATATCTATCTATCTATCTATCTAAATATCTATCTATCTATCTATCTAAATATCTATCTATCTATCTATCTAAATATCTATCTATCTATCTATCTAAATATCTATCTATCTATCTATCTAAATATCTATCTATCTATCTATCTAAATATCTATCTATCTATCTATCTAAATATCTATCTATCTATCTATCTAAATATCTATCTATCTATCTATCTAAATATCTATCTATCTATCTATCTAAATATCTATCTATCTATCTATCTAAATATCTATCTATCTATCTATCTAAATATCTATCTATCTATCTATCTAAATATCTATCTATCTATCTATCTAAATATCTATCTATCTATCTATCTAAATATCTATCTATCTATCTATCTAAATATCTATCTATCTATCTATCTAAATATCTATCTATCTATCTATCTAAATATCTATCTATCTATCTATCTAAATATCTATCTATCTATCTATCTAAATATCTATCTATCTATCTATCTAAATATCTATCTATCTATCTATCTAAATATCTATCTATCTATCTATCTAAATATCTATCCCCCGCCCATATTTATGCAAATCCTTCGGGTCCTATATTTACGCAGCACTTCGGATCTTAAGTGCTTGCGATCGATTCACAGGTCCGCGCTTACCGAATTTAGGATCCTAACCTCTACGTAGATGGCGTTGCACTATTACTACGCTTGCGCAATGATGCAAATTTCTTAAGATCCTAAATATACGCACCTAAATAGCGATAATATCGTATCTCTGAATCAGGCCCAATAGTCTGTATTGTATTGCAGTTTTTAGGATGAAATGGGATTTGTATAGTGGAGACTAGAATGCTGCCTGTATTGTATAGTACTAGCTATGATTTGCTTTCTTTTATTGTGTTTACAAGATTGTGTTTTATGATGCTTACATGGATACTATACTCTAGAAACTATAATGACAAATTTTTAAACAGGTAGGCGCAAATGTAAAGCTTGCAGGGAGGCGCCGAACACCCTAGCACCGGCCCTGCTCTGAGGTAATAACTCCTCCCTTCTTCCTGTCTCTAGTTAATTGTGTGTCTGCCATTTTAGCCTTGTGTTGGTTTCTGTTGAGCTCTGGCAAAGTATCTTCTTTTTACCTACTGTTTTATGCATAATTACAAGAATATCTGCTTGAAATAAACCTCATCTGTATTCTTCACACATGCCTCTTCAATTGAGTTGACACTGTCTGACTGTTTCTTGGAGTGAGTACTGGTTCAAAACAGACATATACAGAGGGACTGTCTCAGGAGCCTCACACTTACAGCCTGGTTATTGAGTCAG
The DNA here is from genome assembly GCA_011038615.1 of Limnodynastes dumerilii. NCBI lineage: Eukaryota > Metazoa > Chordata > Amphibia > Anura > Limnodynastidae > Limnodynastes > Limnodynastes dumerilii. The sequence goes on along the minus strand of WWET01003990.1, from coordinate 34,955 downwards.
AATAGTTGCGTACAGCTGATGAATCATTCAGCAACGTGCAATCTTGAATGCAAGACCTGTGTGTGGCATACATAAGGGTTTTTTTTTTCCAAGCCTGGCTTACAAGCTCCAAATGAATATCAGGTCGGTAAATACAGTATGAAAAGGGTTTTTTTTTCCTTTTTTTTAAATTTCTTTCTTCCTTATTATTAGTTATTATGCTATTTATTATAACATACAGCCGTAGAGGGTCTTGGTTGTCTGTGCACGGTGACGCTCGTGGTTCCCCACGTGCCATCGTGCCCTGACAGCAATGGGCAAGTTAGCACTTGAATTGCTGCAAGTTCCAGCATGCCTACACGTTACATGGGTTTAAATGCTGTGGTCTGTAGTGCACTAATAGAAGGGAGAAGTTACAGTTTTATTATTTTTTATTAAGTTTAGACATTTTTAGTTTGTTTTTACATAGAAAAGTATTGTAATTTGGATGAATTAAAAAATGTGACTTTGTGCACAAAATTGTGGTGATGTTGAGCAATTGAATAGCAAAAAGGGTGTTGTGATGTTAAGCCTTGCCCGATACTGCCAAGAATGAAAAATTAAGGCAACTATATATTATATCTTATATAATTTAGTGCTGTATTCTAATCACATCAATGTACAGAGATTTACAATATGAGTTTTGAAAAAATTGAAAATCTAACATTTCCTTCATTAAAAGAAGTAAAACAAAAAATAAACAAAATTATGGAAATTCTGCAGTAGTTAAACATCAATTTAGACATCACTTAACTTACGAACCAAGTTTAATGGCCTTTAAGGAAAAGTTCATTGTACAACAATTAGCTATGTTTATATAACTTAAGAACTGAAGAACCTAAGTCTGAAAAGTAATTGGCTTGAAATTGTTTAACTATATTTCATCCTGGCAGGCCCCAAGGGAAGTGCCTTTACTTCCAGGTTTTAAAAATAGATGTAATGACATTAAAGTATGTAAATTTCCATAAAGGAAAAAATGCCTTAACACACTGCTCTTAACCAGTATGTAACCTGTTGTTCTATATGTACAATAAAATGCAGAAATATTAAATATATAATAAGTCACCTACTACTTTCAAGGTATTCCTGTTCAGGTGATCCTGACTCTAAACAACTTGAGTCCCTGTTTTGGCTCATAGATCATGTATTCTTTTAAATTAACACACCTGGAGACAACCCCTAATAGCCTCCAACTTAGCTAATGTTGAACATCACACCTGTCAATTTCTGGTTCCATACATGCTTCTCAACAGAGTTACATAAGATGGGGGTTACCCAACTCAATTAATAGATTAATATATACAACACGTGCATGAAAGGCAGGGGTAATCTCATACAGCAGCAGATCCCAAAGTGTGTGTCCAGGCATCCTAGGGGGCACTATCAGGGGAGCTGTGGATCCATGGCCTCCTCACACCCAGGAGCTGCAGGGAGAAAGGTTTTCCAATGTCAGTGTGACCTAGGATTGAATCCAGAACTAAGTATGCATTGTGCAAAGTCTCCAAAGCAGAGGCTAATGTTCACTAAGCCTGACCCTAGATCCTGTATTTTTGCAGGGAGTGCACTGAATCCTACCTTACCTTTTATGCATACAGTCCTGTGCATAATGGTCTCGTTCATAATGGAGGATCGTACGTAAGGATTTAGCCAAGCCCTTATTGTACAATTTAAATACCCTTCCCACCCCTACCCTCCAAGCATATACACTATATTCATGGTGGGTCATCACGCCCTGCCATCAGAATTGGTTACTTTGCATAATATAGAATTGGTTACAGCACATTCAGATGGGTAACTGTGCACTTACACCTTCTTCAACTTGTCCACTTTAAAGCCATCTGGTATAGCTATACACTTAAATAATATAGGGCATGCACTAGCACCAACGTACAATACAGGGTCCACAGTTCTTAACAGACCAGGGACCGGGCATTTTTCTACATTTTTTTTTAGCATTTTCTCATAACTAACTCTTTTTGACAGATATTTTAACCCCAGAAGTGCTGCTAATTGCCAGTATCTTATTTTTATTATGAATCAACATTTATTATAAATGTTGAAAGCACAATTTTTTTTATATGCCTTACTATTAGTATTAACATCTTTCATGCACTTTTTATGTATTGTTACCTCTGAGTTTATGTTGGAAGCATTGTAGTAAAGGGAGATGTTTCCATTGTATGCCCTCACCTGATTCTATCATTATTTATGAATTACATAAGACTTTTTCATTGAAGTACTTCAGATCCACATCTCTATTCATTTATATTTCTCATATAGTGCACTGTAACATCACATGTTTTAATTCCTTGTTTTCTCATTTATCATGGATCTTAAATACGTATTCCTGACCTGGTTTCATCATGTATATGTTAATGACTTATTTATTATGCATCTTGAATGTAACTTTTGCCTTCAGTTATGAATGTTATGCATTTATTATTTGTGATAGCCAATATCTACTATCCTTAATAAACTCATAAGGGGTTAAGACTGTTCAGTGAAATACTGCCCCAAGCTATTTGTGCCCTAAAATTGGTATAAAAGACATTGGGCCAGATCCAGAACAACGCTTGTGAGCGAATTTACGCTTGGCGGAGATGTAAAATCGCCTTTTGGTAAGTACTGCGGATGCGCACCATAGAAAATACGTGAACGTATGGGCCATTCACGTATGTGTCACGTAAATACTTACATGTGAGCGTGCCAATTTTATGTGAATCCAAAATACGTCTGAAATACGTTAAGTAGGCGGGGGTTATATTTAAAGTGTACATTATGGGCGTGCTTAGCTGCGTAAATACATGTTGCCCATACGTACGTGTGCGGATCACTGCGGTTACATTGCCAAAACTTTAGGTAGGGTGTCAAAAGCGTATCTTGACAAAATACGTACATTCAAGGGGTGTGCCAAGGGGAGTGTATAGAAGGTACGCACACGTAAATACGCTACGCGAGTAAACGTACAGCAAACGTAGTTCTGGATCTACCCCATTATGCACAGCATTAAATTTATGTGTTACAAATGATAATAAATCGGTATAAAAGTGTGTTAACCACTAGACCAGTGTAGGCTAACCTGTGACACTCCAGGTGTTGTGAAACTATGAGTTCCAGCATGCCTTAACTGCAAAAGCATAGCAGATACTTGACAAAGCATAATGGGAATTGTAGTTTCACAACACCTGGAGTGTCACAGGTTAGCCATCACTGCACTAGACGGTATCTGCAGAACAGGCTTTTTTATTTTATTTATGTTACCCCCTTATCCATGCACTATGTAGATCAATTTGCATAATGTAGGAGCCAATCAAATTATTCTGGAGAGCCCACACAATGCAATGACATTATAAATATTCAGAAGAAGATCCTGTAGCCACACAAACTTTGGAAAAAGGCAACAGAGGCCCAAAACGCATCACCCAGTGGCAGCAATGGTGATCCTGGATCTGTTATACCAGGAGCCCTTCCGACAGCAGCAGTCTTCTCAGCCGAATACCCAGGTGTCCCATCTCAGGGCCCCTGCCACTCTCAATATATCACTCTGCTCTGGTATGCTAATCCTGTTCACCATATGTTATTTTCTGTAATATTTCCAATTTCAAAGTGTTTAATAAATTGTGTGTAAATCTTTATGTTCTCTCACTTTTCTTCTCCCCTGTCACTGGAGGAGTATTCTTTAACTAGGTGAAAAAAACTTATCATCTACTATGCTATATCTACTGTACTATATTCTAATACAGCAGAGCTCTTTTATTGTATCGTAGTGGGAACATAGAAATCACCAACACTACCTTTTTACACAGATCTCTATCAGCAATAGATTGGGAGGCACTTATTGTTCCAATACACACCCTTTTTACTTTCATTTTCTCAGTGTATTGCACTCACTCTGGCTAGGGCAAAGGGCACTAACTCCTGCAATGGAAGCACTAGAGTAGACAACTTTGGTCCATTACCTACAATATCCACACATCCTCAGAAATGTTTGCACCCGCTGCTAGTTTTGTGACAGTGGACCGTATTCACACATAAGTGTGTGATCCGTAGGTGCGTATCTGCACCTACTTCCCCGCAATGCACCCCACCCCCCGCCATGCCCCCATTTTTAAGTGCCTAATGGCAATTACGAGGTCCATAGGGCACCGTTAACTACACATGCATATTTTCCCTCCTTAAGAGGTTTCCAAGCCCTCCCTCCCAGTCTAATTCACATCCCTCCCTTCTCCCACTTTATGGAACTAACACCGGAGGCTGCCGTGGCACGCCTCCTCTTACCTTATAAACTCTGTGCTTTCTTTATTGACCGCACGTAGTTAATCTGCATACGGGACCACTACGTAAATTGCGTAGTCTATATGACTACACATGCACAGTGGCCCCGTATGCAAAATTCTGCACCTAATAAGCTGATGCTGTGAATCCGATCCAGGGACATGTCTAAGTATAAAAGAAAGTGTACATTTGTTTTCTTTTAAGGAAAGAGGACCTGGAGATGAATTCTGTTCTATAAGCGGTCTCCCTATTAGTTACATTAGCCACTTTATATGACCGTTTCTGGACTCTTTTAATTGTGTATCCCGTTTTTTCTGTAAAGATCTTAGACCTACCCATTTGGTGATAATCAGTTCTTATATTCAGCATATGTTTATAAGTATTTTTTGCACCAGCCACATTGGGGTAGATCCAGAGCTACGTCCGTCTTCCATAGACGGACGTAGTTCAATAAACAGTAGCTACTGCGCATGCGTAGTAGCTATTGTACGTAATCTGCGTATCGTTTTGATACGTAGATTGCGTATATGGGGTCTTTTAGACAGCATATACGCAATCTATGTATCGAAACGATACACAGATTACGTACAATAGCTACTACGCATGCGCAGTAGCTATTGTTCATTGAATTACGCCCGTCTATGGAAGACGGACGTAGTTCTGGATCCGGCCCATTGTACCTATATCAGTGCTTTTATTTAGTAACTGTTTATACGTTTTTTTACACCAGTCACATTGTACCTACACCTTAAAAAATGTGTTTGTTTTACTTATTGCCCATTTTTTCCTTTAATTAGATCTTAGATTTTTCCATCATTAATATATATGTTTAGGGTTTGAACCATTGTTTTAAATCCCAGGTAGTTCCTGTGCCAATACACACACTATTTATTTTTACAGTGTCATGTCTAGTATGGCCTGTACTCTGTCAAGTGTTGTAGCTCCTGAGATAAACAGTATTTAACTTCTGTTGGTCACGGGTCTAATATGTCCTTACCAATCTTGTGATCTGTTTCTCAAATATGCAATAACATAAGATTAGGTTGGGTCAGGAAAGATTCAAAAAGTCTGAACACAACAATAAATCATTAACATACTGTATCAGAACAGAACTGTACATAGGCTTTAGAAAAGATATTAGAAATGTCTATGAACCCATGAAAAAACCATGTGTCCATGTATATCCCCAGTCAGGATGTAGAGGACCAGAAAAAAGAGCAGAACAGAGGTCAGCTGGCTCTCCACTTTATTAATTCCCCTTAGAGTCTGCACTAGTCTACAGTCCCTCCCCCCCATTCTTCTTGGCATGGAAAATGGGACTATTTGGTATACTGTATATTAAAATACCTTTTTGTTACAGCTTTTTAATAACCATAACACCCCCACATTCGGTTTCAGGCTTTAACTGATATTATTGTACTTTTCATGCTTGCCTACCTTCTTTAAACAGGACAATATTATATAATGGTGCCTATAGGCAACCTACCAATCACCATTGTAGAATAATTTATTAAACTCTTCCAGTGTCAAAAGTGCCCTCTGACATGTTAATCTGACTCCCATGGCTGCCCTATTGGCTCTTAGTTGCTACAGTTACGCTGGATAGGTATTGTAACGTGGCTGCTGCCAGGGTGTGGAGGCCAAGGCCTGGTCTTCACTAAGGCCCCTGATGGTGGGGATAAGCTTATGCAGCAGTACACCCAACAGGTCACAATCCCTGGAAGGCAGCCCCTGGTGTAGCTAAGCACTAATAACCAGACAGGAGTGATAAGATCAACGGTGTTTATTAGTGCACATCAGATAATACAGACAAAAGGTGAATAGTAAAATAGGAGAAGAATAAGAAAAGAGTAATATAGATAGATTATATAAACCACAGGTTATAAACACTACAGAGTACATATAATAACAGTAATCAGAAGGAGCACTAAACACAAAGCAGGAGTAACTGGATACACTTGATGCTGGGGTACAGAGATAAACTGAATACAAAAGAATATAGACAGAAGTTAGCTGGTATACAAGGTACAAGATGATAACAGGCAGGAGATCAGAGAGCAAACACACACCAGGAACTCAGTATAACAACTACTAATGACCAGCAAACACTCAGTGAAAGGAAGTCCTATTTGTGCAGGTAGAGCAAGTGGATAATTAATTAATTAATTATCCAGCCCTAGTGGCAGATCAAGATAATGTCCATGAAGCACAAAATAGTCCAGGATTGCCCCTAGTAGAGAGACAGGATATTGCACATCCACAAGATGTAACAGGTAGGTATTCTAATGGACACTCCTGTTTTATCCCTTAATTATTGACCAATACAGATTCTAGTCATGCCAGGGCACCTGTCTTACAAACTTCTCAGACCCAGAAGGTTCAAATTGTCTCACCCAGCACAGCCCCAATCATTTGTGTGTTTGTACATGCACTGCAGTGATATTCCCAACATACCTACAACATTGTAACCTTAACAACTTTTGGTTCCAATTATTCAGGCAAGCTAAACAAGTTTCTTTCTCCTTCCTACGATTATCAACACTATATGGATACCATAAGACCAAAATACAACTTTAGAATGTAAAACAGATAAACACGCAATTCATTAGCCCATTCAGACTGAACTTATAAAACACCATTCAAGGTAAGCTTACCTTGAAAAAGAGCACTAACGTGCTTGAAACGCATCAGAAAGTTGGTAGGAGGCTTCCCCGCGATACCCAGCACGGCCAGCACCTTCTGTTTTCTCCCTCCAGTGTCGCCGCAGATCTATGGGGCCCTTTTAGAGAAGCGTTTGACCAGGGAGGAGTATACCATTCTTAGGAGATAGGGAGTGTGACCAAGTTTGTGGTGTATGTGAGGGCTCCCTCCTTTTGAGGGGAGATTTTTTATGAAGATTTCTTTGAAGAATCTTTTATGAAAATTTATTTGGAGAGTTTTTTATTGAAGATTTTTATTTATTTATATATTTTGAGGACTTGTCTACATGAAATAAAACCCTTTTTTATAAATTGATCCTTGGAGTGTTACACATTTAGGTACCTTTTTTCTGGTGTCCCTCATCCCCGGTGCTAAGGATTAGGTGCCACCAGCCCATTCCACATTAGGGGCTGCAATACAAGCAGGTCCTGTTATCAGGAATACATGTAGGATCCATCCCTTTATTAGAACAGGGGCGGCATATATTCCGTAGGATATCTGTGGAAAAAACCTTACGACACGCTTGGTTACAAGACACAAAGAGCCTTATTCACTAAGGACGATATTTTACAGAAAAATCGCATCGCGGGGCATCGCGGCGATATTCACGCAAATTTTTATTTTTTTTGTCCAAATTCACTAACACGCGATATCGATGCGATTTTTTCAAACACAGGCGATGTGCCGCCATGTTTTTAGGGCTTAATAGCGGTGATTTTAATAAAAAATTCACCGCGATTAGCCCTTTAACTAATGGCGGCATATCGCGTGTATTAAAAAAATCCCGAAGTTCTGCATGTCTGCAATGTGTAGGCATGCTGTAGTCATTGAATTACAAGGATCAGCAAAGGTGATCCTTGTAATTAATTGTTTGCAGCATGGCTACACTTGTAGCCATGCCGAACTGCGTGTACAGTGTGTGTAAAAAAAATAAATAAATAAATTCTACAAAGACATTAACCCTTTCAATAATTTAATAAAGTGTTACAT
>WWET01003990.1:0-17700 GCA_011038615.1 Limnodynastes dumerilii | reverse complement strand
GGGGTAAAATTTAAGTTTGTTTTATTTTGTCTCTGTGTCCTTGCATTACCGATCTTTATTTTCTCTGATGTAAAGTTTAGCAAATGTGTAAAATTTTGGCAATGCTTAATAGGTGCTCTGTTTGGGATTTTATATGGCTATAACTACTCTGTGCTACGCTATATCCTTATATATATTGTCTGTGCTTTCAAATAATAAATTCTCCCTACAATTCTCCCTAATGCATTCTCTGTTATCAATACTTAGTTGGAATATTAGGGGTTTAAATGATAAGATTAAGAGATCCCTAGTTTTAAAACAAATTAAGTCTGTACCAGGCAGGGTTGCCTGCTATCACCATCTTTATTTGCTCTTGCAATTGAACCTTTGGCCTGCTCTATTAGGTAGAATTTAGCTATACGGGGGCTAAAGGTAGGAGGGGAAGAGGACAAGGTGGAATTATATGCTGATGACCTCCTACTGATGCGGGGGACTCCTTGTAGGCTCTGTTGGATACTGTAAATCATTTTGGAACCTTCTCGGGGTTAAATATTAATTGGGAGAAATCTCATATCTTACCTCAGAGGAGAGATTCCTGCGGAGCCTTCATCTAACCTCCCCTTAAAGTGGACCTCGCAGTTCAGATATTTGGGCGTCGAGGTTTCCAACAAAATGGTGGATTTCTTTAAAATCAATATTTTGCCCCATATAAAGAAAGCTAGGGGTTGGTCTAAACTTCCTATCATAGTTATGGGCCGGGTGAATCTAATTAAAAATGGTTTTTCAGCCTAAGTTTTTATACACACTTATGCAATCTTCCCCAGAGGATATTTAGGAAGATACACTCTCTGGTCTTGTCATTTGTCTGGGGGGATAGGAGAGCCAGGATTCATCAAGTAAATTTATACAGAAAAAGGGGAATGGAAGGTCTGGCATTACCCAATTTTCAATATTATTACTATGCTGCGCAATTAATACACCTTATTAACTGGGTTACAGAGTCCTCGCATGCAGACCTGCACTGGTTGCTGGTGGAACAGGCTGATTATGGTCACACTCTGATTCAAGCTTTACTAGCTGAGTTATTTCCAATATCTTCCACTCCATTAGTCCAACAGGCTCAGAAGGTCTGGCACATGCTCATCATGGTGGAGTTGGGATAGATCCTTGTATCCCTATATGGCAAAACTTGAAATTTAAGGAATTGTCGCAATTTGAGGGTGCTGGGGTGTGGCGATCTCATGGCATTCACACATTTTTCCATCTTTTATCTGGTGACAGCATCAAACCCTTTGCACAGCTTCAGTATGAATTTGATGTCTCTGATACGTACCTGTTTCGATATCTACAATTAAGACATGCTATACAGGCCCAAATTCGGAAAACCCAGATTGATCTCTCCATTTCCCCTATTAGAACTCTAATGTCCGATCTGGGCTCTGAAGGTTCAGTATCAAGCATATATTCGTGTCTGATATGTGCTTTGCCAGTAGATAAACTGGACAAACTGAGAACTGCTTGGCAGGCAGATCTGGGTCCATTAGAGGACGAAGATTGGGAAACTTTGCTGAGCAGCTCCTACAAGTTAACGTCAAATTTGAGAACTCAGCAAATACAAATCTACCTCATACACAGAGCTTATCTCACCCCTATAAAAATTGCGAAATTCAGTAAATCTCCTCCTGCTAGCTGCCCCAGGTGCAGAGGTGTTGATGCTAATTTCTTTCATTTACTCTAGGTGTACCCCTATATTCAGAGATTTTGGACTAATGTATCTGGGTGTATACAAAGTGTAATTTCTGATTTCCCTGCACCTGATCCTAAAGTATATTTGTTTAGTATTGGGTTAGATGACTTTATGTCCTCAGATGAGGTACTGGATCCTGTTGGGAATCTGCAGACCTCAATTCCAGAGATTGCCCAGGAATTTCGGAACCATTTTGAAAATATATATGCCTCCAGGGTTCAGTATCAGAGGGCTGAACTAGATGAGTTTCTGGACAGGATAAACCTGCTAAGTCTCTCAAGCGATGGACATCTCTGTTAAATTCCCCCATCACTCTAGATGAAATTGAGGCTGCAATTTCTGCATTTCCTAACCACAAAGCAGCGGGGATAGATGGCCTCCCCATTAAAATTTATAAGTCACACAGAGACTTTTTTATTCCACTGCTCCTCGAGGTGTACACCAAATTTTATGAAGGGGATTACTCCCTCCCTCTATGCAAGAGGCTATGATAGCGGTCATTTTAAAACTAGGCAAGAACCCCCTATACCTTGAGTCCTATCATCCCATTTCCCTTTTGACCACTGATGTCAAAATACTAGCTAAAGTACTTTCCTCTAGACTCAATCAGGTCATTGAGGAATTGATCCACCCCAACCAAACTGGCTTTATGCCTAAAAAATCAATGGCTATTAACCTTAGGCAATAATTTGGTCATTTGCAGTTGTGACTTCCGGGAGATGAATAGGCGGTGGTGGTCTCCCTGAACGCTGCAAAGGCGTTTCACTCTATAGAGTGGGCATATCTATGGGAGATTTTGGGAAGGATGGGTTTGGGTAATCAGTTTGTGAAATGGCTCCAGTTGCTGTATTTTATTCCATCTGCTAGAGCTTGCATAAATGGTTTTGTAACAGATAGCTTTACTTTGAGCAGGGGTACCAGGCAGGGTTGCCTGCTATCACCATCTTTATTTGCTCTTGCAATTGAACCTTTGGCCTGCTCTATTAGGTAGAATTTAGCTATACGGGGGCTAACCCCGCCCTGCTCAGCCTCGGGAGCGGATGTGTTTTCTGCTGATGTTTCGGCTGTCTTGGTCTCTTTACCATCTTGTGGTTTAGGGTTTTCTGGGCGTCTGCGTCTGTAGTTAAAGTTGTGGCGATACCGGCATTGAGGTAGCTGTTATTGCCATCCTCTCTAAGTTGCCTCTGGCGAGATGGTCCCCTGTAATCCAAGATTCATCATGATCCATCAGAGTCATCAAGATTTTAAGCAGAGATTTTTGAGAAAGTGCAACCGCCCGAAATGCGTCAATTCCAGCGCCCAGCGTACTACAAAAGCGAAGTCATCTCCTGCAGACCAGAGACCCAGCTGACGATTAAGCAACCTGTCCATCCCGGGATTCTTATCATCGCCAGGACCTGTTTTCTTCACGCTGCTATCTCAGTGGACTGGAGTATAGACCCCTAATCTGTAACTTTGCTAATTTTATGTTCAAATGTATTAATAAAAAAAATTCTAGCATGAACACACTTCAAGCATCAGGAACCTTTATTGGACATTTTTTTTAACAATTAAATATAGAGGCCTTACCTAACCCCTTTTTAAGAATAACTGCCAACATTGCAGAAGTGTCCCAGTGGCGCTAGCTCCCTATTCCCATATCATAAAGAAGTGGAAGGACTGGGTGAACCTATGATGCTATTTTTTCTGTATAAGAAAAGGTTGATTTTCTCTTTGCAACATTTATGTCATTTGATCTGGTTTCGGCAATGTAAGTTGGTTGTAATTTTCTATTTGAGTAAATAAAGTTTTTATTATTTATTTAAAAAAATAAAAAAATTGACATTCACAGTGCCCACATTTTCCACTTACTGGGAGCTGGAGAGAAATAATGGGGGATATTTGGAGCTGGAGACACATGATAGGGGATACTGGGTGGCTGGAGACACATAATGGAAATATTGGGAGCTGGAAAGAAATGATGGGGAATACTGGGAGTTGGAGACACATGATGGGTAATACTGGGAGCTGGAGACATATGATAGGAATAATGGGGATCTGAAGACACATGATGGGAAATACTGGGGAGGCTGGGGACACATGATGGGGATACTGGGAGCTGGAGACACATGGGCCCAGATCTAGACCTAGATTATTCACTAGCCAATGACGGAAAATCGCACGGCAGATGTAATGCAACGTAACTCTGAACGTACGTACCATCAGCGGAACTACAAAGGAAGGGGTGGGTTCATCCATATGGCACCGGTAGTTATGTTTGGTAGGCGGAGGGAGGCATTTAAATCGTACAGTATGGGCCAGGTTAGGCAGTTACGTACGTGAATCCATTACGTACGTCATTACTTACGCTTTGAAAAGTTAAGGTAGGGTTTAGGAAGCGTAAAACGGCCAAAGTACGGATAAGCGAGGGGAGCGCCTAGGGGAGTGCATAGAAAATATGCTCACGTAAATACGTTACGTGATGAAACATCCTTGAGGCCAGCATTTGATCAGAGAGTTCTTAATAATAGCACTGGATGGATTATGGTGAGTAATACTAGTAAGAAGGTTCCCGTTGCGCAAGGACACATTATACAAGCATTGCTCTTGCAAGGGCTGGAGTACACAACAGGTGATGCAGAACATAAGGTGATAAGGAAATCTGGTGACTCTAGTTGCAGTGAAAGGGATTTATTGTGGGGGATTTTATTGTTAGGGGTATCGAATTCTGTTAAATATGCTGTAGCTCAAAACGCACCTGTTCAGGCTAGCCTACCCCTCCTCCACTTAACATCCCCACTGCATCCTACATCTATCCCTTCTTCCCCTTCCTTTCCCCTCTCCTCCGCTCACACCAGCAATCCACTTTCTTACCCCTCTTTATGTCTCCTGTAAGTTCATCCCTCCCACTTAGGGTGTTAGCTCATGTGAGCAGGGCCCTCCATTCTAGTGTTGTTCCCTCCTCCACCACTCCCCCCTCACTTCATACCCTCTTGTTCCTCTCTGCTATCCTTTTACCCTGTCCCCACCTGGTGGCTCCCTCTCAACCTCTCACTGTGCTCTATCCCCTTCTCTCTGCTCTAAGCAAGCCTGATCTGTCAGGCTTGATACCTCGTATTCTGCCTTGCTGTCTGTACTCGCTTCACTTTACTGTATTTTTTGTGATATTTTTTATATTTATACTGTATTTTAAAATGTACTATGCTCTACTATGTACTATATATTTTGCAATGTACTATGCTGTCCATTCCTGCCCTGTATGTCTGTACTGTATTTTTATGTATTCTGTACGTCGTTGTGGACATCTTGTGGGGCCTTGTAAATAAACGATAATAATAATAATAAATATGAATTTAGAGAGTTAAGAACTGCTCTTAAACAGGTGGCAAACACTGTGAGTTTTTCTGAAGTACTGCCAGTACACAGATTTGAAGAAGGTAGAATGATGCACATAGTGGCCCTGATCCGGATCAGAGCACAAATAGTAGCGCATCCTGTGGGCCGTACTTGCGTGCAGTAAGGGACATTTTATTACATGCAATCCACATGAGCAAGTAAACAGGACATCTGGATGTGACGCAAGTAACGGTACGTGGCATACGGTCACAGCGCAGCAAGCTTTCTGCTGCTACGTCTCTAAATATGCTCTCCAAGTGCAGGGTGTATAATGTGTCTGAAAGGGTTACACACTGTTATAAACAGAATGGAAGCTTCACTTTTAGATAAAAGCAACGGAAAAAGGAATTTACAGGAAAATATGAAAATATTAAAAATATTTTTTTTTACTGTACTCTAAAAACAGCAACCTCATAATACACTAGCAGCGATTCTATATCAGTTTAATGTATTTTGCTGGACAACAATCAAGCTGTCAGGTCAGAAATGAGCTTCTGAACAAGTGCCCCCTGACTTAGACATGACCTAATTTTGTAATGTAAAGTAACCTTTGTTACGCCTGCGCTGTGATGTTGATCGGGTGCACTTGCCTTTCTGTACATTGACTACATTTCTGCACCTCTTCCCACCCTCAACACGCCCATCAGACCACAAGCCAGGGTTGCGCTATGATCTGATGTGGCAGCGACTACGTGCTCTTTAGTTCTGAGCATGCGCAATAGCAAATTCCGCAGAGCAATATCATGCCAGCTGCCGCACGACAACCAGTTTCATTTCTTGTTTAAAAAGTGATGTCATGAAGTAAGATTTGATAAAAAAAAAAAACATAGCGACGCCATCTGGCAAAACAGAAAGCTATATTACAAAAAATGGTTTGCACCAACCTTTATTGGTAATTGAAATTCTAAGGGCTGTATTCAGAGATCCGTTTTTGTGGAAAGTTCCGTGCGTATTTTTAGGATCGGATCAACTGCGCATGCGTAGTAACTTTATGTACGTAATTTACGTTGACTATATGCAAGGAAGTGCCTAACGGACTTACATGTGAATCGTACTTGGGGACATATGCACGGAAATCAGACGTACAAAAAAATTTACATAAAAGTGGGTGGAGAGGGGCATTTAAATGAAGGTATGGAGGCATGGTTATCAAGAATCGTACAGAGCACATATACGCATGTAAGTACACAGGTATAGAACAGAGTGGTCTATGGATTTGTAAGTCACCGACAGCATGTCCGGGAGAGGGGAGTGTCTGGGTTGGTGGGTGTTTCCTTGCTCCGGACGTACGTATAATTGCGTACCTTAAAAAACCGATATCTGAATACGGCCCTAAGAGTGCATTTTGTATGCTTCAACCATATAAACTAGAAGAAAGGGGGGCAGTGAAATTATTAATAAAACAACTCTTCCCCCACCCAAGAAGTCTTGTGTGGCCAGGCACTAATAACAGGTTTCATATTAACTAAAGGCAAAGGGAAAAGCAAAAGCAATGATAACAACGGAAGAATAAGAGATTCACAACACAACCTTTCAGAGCTATGTGTGCAAATACTTAGCTTAGGAAATAGAGGACTGGATCCTCAGTTAGTAACGTTAACCCATTTATGCACACAAAGGGGCTGATTCAGAGATGCGATTTCCACGGCACTTAGGTGCGTATATTTAAGATCCTAGAAAATTCGCAAAACTGCGCATGCGTAGTAATAGTGCAACGCCGTTAGCGTAGCGGTTAGGAGCGTAAGTTCGCTAAGATCGTAGGTCTGAATCGCACGCAAGCACTTAAGATCTTAAGTGCTGCGAATCTTTAAGATCTTAAGGATTTGCATGGAAATGGGCGGGGGGAGGCAGGGAAATGAGGGAAAGTGGGCGCGGGCTGACACTTAGGATCTTAAATGAACGCTCCCACGTCACTTAAGATCCCAACTGACAGCGTATAGTTAAGGCAATTCAATGGTGGTCTAAGTTTAAGATCCACCGCTGTTTGCAAGGGGAGTGTCTGGTTTTGCAGTGGGCTGGAACCTGCTAAGATCTTAGCTAAGGTGCGTATATTTGCGATCTTTTCGCAATCGCATCTCTGAATCAGCCCCAAAGTGCGTAAGTGGGCTCTATGCACTGAAGGGCGCATGGAGGGAGTTCATTCCCCAATCACATGCAGACGGACAGACCTCTGTAAATACGGAATGCGTGCAGGGGTCTGGATCCAGTCCAGAATTTCTGGACTAATTGCAATAATGACAAGTCATAATATGGATATTTTAGGTATTACTGAATCATGACTGAGACCTAGCTATACCGGGATATAATTTATTTAGCAGGATTATAGAGTAGGAAAAATTGGATGTGGGGTATTAATGTATGTAAAGGAAGGGATAAATCTGAATTTAAAAGGGAGTATAGGACAAAAAATTGAGGCACTTTGGGCCTGATCCAGACCTACGCCGATGCGCTGTGCTTACCAAAGCACAGAGTATCAGCGTTCACTTTCCCCGTCACTCCCCCTGTGCGGGCGTATGGCCCCTTCCTTACGCCGGCTGAAGTGAGCTACTGCGCATGTGCAGTACTTCATTCATGCATTGCATGAATATGAAGCACTGCGCGGACCCGGCAGCTCATCGCGGGACCTCGCAGAAAGGGTGAGTATTTGTAATGCGATGATAAGCGAGCCTGATGCAGCTTCCTTCACAGGGAACGAGGAAGGTAATAGAGCCCTAAGAATCTGAACACTGACAGGCAGCCTCTAGTGGTCAGAGAACAACATAGTTTGTAGTAAAGCCTCTGAGCTGAATAATTCTAATCCTTCCTAGAAGTGGGGCCCTCCTCTCACCCTGGGTCCAGGATTCTGGAACTGGTAGTCCCTCCCTGCTAACGGGTGTGGGTCTATTTCAATAGGGCCGTTCTCTTCCAGCCAGTTTCAAACTGGCTGGGATATCGATTGCTTATGCATAGATGAGACATAGCAATCGATCCCACAGAACATGGTGCTCTGAAAGGTAAGGCTAAAAACAACCCCAACCCTTACCCTAAACCTAACCCTAACCCTCCCTTTTCATTACCCTAAACCTAACCCTCCCTTCCCTGCAGCCTGACTCTAACCCTCCATTCTCCCTAGCCTGACCCTAATACTCCTGCGAATATGAACGGGTGAGTATGCCGATCAGCACACTTATCCATTCATAAAAAAAATTCTAAAATGTCTCCCTATTCAAAATAGAGACAGCCGAAAAGTAACTTTTGTCGGTCTCTATTTCTGAGAGCAGCCCATCGCAGCAGGGACTGCAACCGCCTGCTAATGGACCTGCTCAGGATATTGTGTTCAGGAATTTTGGTTCAGGGTAAGTGCAACTGGGCCCCCTTGTCAGAGGTGCCCCAATACATTGCACTCCCTGCACCCATTAGAGAAATGAAACTGGGGTGCATGCAAGCTTCTAACTAACATAATAGTATTGCAAAATGAATCTGATTATTTTAATTGATGTTTACTGCTAGAAACATTCAAGAAATTCCTGCAACGTTTTTACATTCTTGTATTGATATAATGGGCTGGTTTGAGAAATTGCAGGCTGCTGTTACGGGTTCAAGGGTCTCTATCTTACACATTATGCCAAATTAGAGGCACTCAGAAGGATCCCTAATGAGCACTAGCTGCGGTATCCTTAACAACATGTTTCTCATAATACTACATTAATTACACCCATTACAGCAGTGCTCAGATTTTTCAAATATTCCATCTAACCCAATGATTTCTTCTACCTTCTATCTTTTAGCACAATCTGGAAAGGTTGAAAATTTAAGAACGGTATTATAACAAAACCTTTCTGAATCCTTCATTTAGTTTACGTTACTCTGCACAGAAATATATTATATAACATGATTAAGATAAGACAGGACCAGACCCAGACTACTGATAAATGGACAGCAAGTGGAGAACACACTCATATTGTGATTACACATATGCACCGACCTCCCTCCCTGTACAGACTGCCTGTACTGGAAGTGCTTGCGCATCAAATCTGATGGCTGGGTGAGGTTCGCAGCTCACATATGCTGGTAGAAGGGGGGGGGGTACATGCTAAGGATACAGTAAGGGTGTTTTAAACCATCGGATTCCTCTGCCACTGCACTAAGAGCTTTGAACCTGAACCTGCTATGAACTTGCTAACAAATGATTGCACTGGATCCAGACACAATAATGGATTATATAAAGAAGGGCCTCATACGTAATGCAGGGTCACACGTTACAGCTTAGCCAAGCCCTTACTGTACAATCTGCATGTGTCCCTCCGCCCACCATGTGAGCATGTGGTGACTCGTCCTGTCACGCTGTTGGAGATCGTCATACGCGTTGAAATGCAGCATCGCTCGCACTGTATCCCGATGCGTAACTATGTAGTTAGCGCGTGTGCAGTAGAGTCGCAAAACTGACTTATGTATCCGGTGTGCGTAACTCAGCTGCCGTTCTTATGTCTGGATCCAGTTCATTGTTGTATCCAAACTTTAGAGGTACAAAAGTTGCCCCAGCATTTGGGAAAGCATTTTGTATGTATGATATATATAAAGCTATCATATCGTTTTCCTGTGTATGTTTTTATCACAGTCACATATAAGGTAAAATTGCGATACATTGCTGTGTGACTTGTATCAACTAAACAGCTGACTGGACGGATTGTATTTCCTTGTGTTCTGGGACAGAGGAAAATTACCATGGGAAATGTTCTGCCCTTTTCATATCCTCATCACTGACACGTATCACCATTCAGGCATTTCAAAGCATGAAATGCTACTAAAAACAAAACTCTTCTGTAAGCCAAAAACAGGACAGTACTAGATGGATACCTGATAAGAAATGACTTTCTATCTCTCTTTTTACAGTAGTAATTTAAAGAAACTAAATAAAATCAGAAAAGTCAGAGCCCCCAGCATGTTCCAACAATATGGCTGATATCTGGAAAAGCATGGAAAAGAACTTACCAGGCCTCAGGTTGTCTATGTAGCACCATCATATTATATAGCACCATCATACTGTATTATATAGCACCATCATATTATATAGCACCTTCATATTATATAGCACCATCATACTGTATTATATAGCACCATCCTATTATATAGCACCCTCATATTATATAGCACCATCATATTATATAGCACCATCCTATTATATAGCACCCTCATATTATATAGCACCTTCATATTATATAGCACCTTCATATTATATAGCACCATTATATTATATTATATAACACCATCATATTATATAGCACCATCCTATTATATAGCACCCTCATATTATATAGCACCATCATATTATATAGCACTATTATATTATATAGCACCATTATATTATATAGCACCATCATATGGTATTATATAGCACCATCATATTATTAAGCACCATTATATTACATAGCACCATCATACTGTATTATATAGCACCATCATATTATGTAGCACCGATATATTTTATAGCACCATCATATTATGTAGCACCATCATATTATATAGCACCATCATACTGTATTATATAGCACCATCATATTATATAACACCATCGTATTATATAGCNGAAAAAAAACAAACTTTTATTTTTTTATTTATTTGAAAGCCTGTAACAACTGGCTGCCACTGGCTGATGGGTTCATCATCCCAGCGGCTCTGTACTGGCTGCTGTGGGCCCGCGCAGGGCCTTTACTTCCCGGACACTGTAGTCACATACACAGTGCCCGGACTGCTACGTCCAGGCACCGTGTATGTGTTGCTATGGCAACATAGTGCCGTTTTCACGCTGAAACGGCGCTATGTTGCCATAGCAACACAGTGCCTGGACGCAGCAGTCCGGGCACTGTGTATTCTGACTCAATAACCAGGTTGTAAGTGTGAGGCTCCTGAGATAGTCCTTCTGAGTATATCTGTATAGAACCAGTACTCACACTAAGAAACTTTGTCAGACAGTGTCAACTCAACTGAAGAGGCATGTGTGAAGAATACAGATGAGGTTTATTTCAAGCAGATATTCTTGTAATTATGCACAAAAACAGTAGGTGAAAAGATGATACTTATATAGCACCATTATATTATATAGCACCATCATGCTGTATTATATAGCACCATCATATTATATAGCACCATTATATTATATAGCACCATCATATTATATAGCACCATCATATTATATAGCACCATCATATTATATAGCACCATCATACTGTATTATATAGCCCCATCATATTATGTATCACCATCATATTATATAGCACCATAATATTATATAGAACCATCATACTGTATTATATAGCACCAACATATTATATAGCACCATTATATTATATAGCACCATCATACTGTATTATATAGCACCATCTTATTACGTAGCACCATCATATTTTTTAGCACCATCATATTATATAGCACCATCATATTATATAGCACCATCATACTGTATTATATAGCACCATCATATTATGTAGCACCATTATATTATATAGCACCCATCATACTGTATTATATAGCAGCATCAAATTATATAGCACCATTATATGATATAGCACCATCATACTGTATTATATAGCACCATCATATTATATAGCTCCAGAGAACCTCCTCTGCATGTTCAAGGTCTGTGACTGTAGGATGATTCTTACAGATATGGCAACCATGACACTCTGGTGATATGTCCTTTGAAAAGCAGTGAGCAATGTGGAGTAGACGAGCGACAGCTCGCACTAAAGATGACCAACTTGAGAAATGCTAAATGCGATGTGATTTCAGCTTCAATTTTGTGGTCACGGTAGTGTAAAGTGTGGAGTTTGTGGGCCTGATTTCTTTGTCGGACTCAGGATCGACTAGGTTATAGTTGGCAATGGTAGGAGGTAAGCAGGTATCATCATATAAGAATCTTGGAGGTGACAACCACGTACCACAAAGGTCTGAAGCTAGTGAAGGTCTTGTTCCACGGTTAGCTGGATTAAGGCCAGTGGCGATGTGATGCCACTGCTCAGAAGTTGAGAAATTTCTGATGCGCTCTACTCTGTTGCTGATGTATACATAGAATTGTTTTGTTTGGTTGTGTACATAACCAAGCACGATTTTGCTGTCTGTGTAAAATGTAAATGAATCAATTGCAGCATCCATTTCATGCTTTATGACTTCAGCGATTTCTACTGCTATCACGGCTGCACAAAGCCTTGGCACAGAGTGTGCAGGTTTTGGGGTTAGTTTGGCCTTACCCAGGACAAATCCACAGTGTAGTTTGTTGTTGTTTCCAGTGATCCTCTGGTAGGCTACTGCAGCTATTGCTTCAACTGATGCATCCAAGAATATGTGGATTTCTCTCCTGACGGAAGCTGAAAGGGAGCTGGGAGTATAACAATGTGGGATTTGGAGTTGTTCTAATATCTTCAAGGATTTTTTCCAGAGTGTCCCAGTCTACGTTCTCTGTTTCATGACAGATAAAACTCCTCATTTGGTGAAAGGTTTGTCACAGTCTGACACTTGAAAAGCAAATATGTCTTGTTTGATGTCCCAGAGCAAGCCTAAGCTGCGTTGAATGGGAGGAATATCAGAATCAAGATCAAGGTCTTTCAAATTGGTGGCATGATCATCAGTGGGTAATGCTTCCATTACCTTCTGGCTGTTGGAGATAATCTTGTAGAGCCTAAGGTTTACTACAGAAAGCATTTCTTGTGTTCTGGTGAGTAGATCAATTGCCTCTTCGCTCGTGGGTAGGGATTTCAGTAGCATCAACATAGAAGTTCTTTTCAACAAAACGACGAGCGTCAGATCCATAGGGCCTGATCCAGAGTTACGCCGATGCGCTGTGCTTACTAAAGNACAGTCTGACCATTGAAAAGCAAATATGTCTTGTTTGATGTCCCAGAGCAAGCCTAAGCTGCGTTCAATGGGAGGAATATCAGAATCAAGATCGAGGTCTTTCAAACTGGTGGCATGATCATCAGTGGGTAATGCTTCCATTACCTTCTGGCTGTTGGAGATAATCTTGTGGAGCCTAAGGTTTGCTACAGAAAGCATTTCTTGTGTTCTGGTGAGTAGATCAATTGCCTCTTCGCTTGTGGGTAGGGATTTCAGTCCATCAACATAGAAATTCTTTTTAACAAAATGACGAGCGTCAGATCCATAGTCCTTATCACCTTCCTGGGCTGTCCTCCTAAATCCATAGATTGCTACATCAGGGGAGGGGCTGTTGCCAAATACATGCACCTTAATCCGGTAATCTTTGACTTCATTGTTGACATTGTTGTCCTTGTGCCATAGGAACCTCAGGTAGTTCCAATTGTCTTCCCTGACTATGAAGCAATGGAACATTTGCTGGATGTTGGCTACCATTGCAACAGGTTTTTGTCTAAAGCGAATTAGCACACCTATGAGACTGTTGTTTAGGTTGGGCCCAGTAAGGAGCAGGTTGTTGAGAGAGACACCATCATATTGAGTTCTGGAATCAAACACCACTCTGATTTGGTTGGGTTTCACGCCAAAGGATGGAAGGTACCAGCATTCTTCTCCTTCCTTTAGTGGTGGTGCAGGTTCTGCATGATCTCTGTCAAATACGTTCTGCATGAAATCCACAAAATGTTTTTCCATCTCTGGTATCCTCTTTAGGATACGTTTTCGAGAGGAAAATCTAGCAACTGCTTGTTATAGATTGTTTGGTAGTTTCACTCTTGGAGATCGGAATGGTAAAGGTGCTACCCAGCTTTTGGAATCGTCCTGAGTGAAATATTTGTCCATTACCTTTAGAAATTCTTTATCTTCACTTGCAGGTGCTATCTTGTTTTCCTCACTTGTTGAATTGAACACTGTCAATCCTAGACTGTCATCCCACAGGACTATGTTCATGTTATCTTGATGGTCACTCTACAATTTGCTAAAAAAGGGGCTTTAGACATTGCTGATAAGTGGGTTTAGTCAGATTATTTAAAAATTATAACTATTACCTTGTAATGGTTTAGAATAATTAGAACACCAGTGCATTAACAAATAAAAACATTTTTTATTATTAGAAATTTAAATAATTATATAAAATAAGCAAATTAAATTTGCTAAGGAAATGCTATACCTTAAAATATAGTATTACAATATACTATATAATAGGCAAGATCATGAATAGAACACTGAGTCCCAGATGTAATGCTAATGTAGTATAAAACATGTTTTTATTTGGCAAGATGTTTGTCTTAAATGAGGAAATCTTGGTAAGCTTCTTCATCTTGTCTATACAGACATTGCCTATGATAACGCAGCCTAGATCAAGGCATTGGGCATCATTTGGTCCATTGATCTGCTGGCGTATCTTATGTACCTTGAGGATGTCTCTACCGAGAAGAAGTAGGATCTCTGCATTCTTGTCAAGGCTTGGTATTTCATTGGACATAGCCCTTAGGTAAGGGTGATGAAGAACGGCCTCGGGTGTAGGAATCTCCTCTCTTTATTGGATGGTATCTAGTTACACTCCACAAGTGTGGGTAAGGTTATCTCAAGATCATCGTTGAGAGAAGCTAGAACAAGTCCACTGGCTCTTCTTCTAGAAACCTCTGTAATACCACTATAAGTGCCCAAGGTGTAAGGGTAAGCATCTCTTTTTAAGTTTAACAGATCAAAGAGTTCTGATCTTGCAAGTGACCGTTTACTCTAGTCATCCAAGATGGTTTACACCTTTAAAGTCTTTTCTGGCTGTAACTTGGGGTATACATTGACTAGACATATCTTTGCACAGGACTAGTCACAAATGTCTTTCCACAGACTTCTGTGCATGAAGAAGATACAGTAGTAGGATTTGCTGTTTGATCTGCATCTCCCCGCCATACTTTGGCGCAGTAGGGAAATGTATAGGTGATGTTAGATTGGGTTGATATGGGTGAAGAGCCTGTACGTGGTCCTCATAGCCGCACTCTGTGCACTTAATAGTGGTTTTACAGTCCTTAGCAAAATGTTCATTAGAAGCACAACATCTGTAACATACCCCAAATTTCTTAAGAAGTTCTTTGCATTCCTGGAATGGTTTCTTTCTGAAGCCGATGCACTTTTTGATGGGATGTGGCTTCTTATGAATAGGACACAGGCGATTAGGGAATTCAATCTTTTCAACTTGGTTGCTCTTATCAGGAGCTGATGTTGGTGTAGGAAGGATTTCAGTCTTTTTCACTGACACTGGACCTCTGCGGGTCTTGTAGTTGGAGCGTGGGCTGTCATACTTTGGGGGGGGGTTAACCAGGATGACTGGAGTAGAAGCTTGGGTCATTGTTGGATTCTGCAATGTTCCTAACAAACTCACAGAAGTAGGAGAAGGGAGGATATCTGCACTGTCGGGAACGTTTGCAGCAATTGGAGGTTCACTGTTTTGTCTTAACACATAGGGCCTGATCCAGACCTACGATGTAGCGCTGAGCGTACTAACGCTCAGCGTTACATCATGGGACTCCCCCTGACACTCCTCCTGCCCTCAGCATAGTTACCCTCGCTTACGCCAGCTGAAGGCTACCTAACTTCAGCCGGCCTAAGCGAGGGTAACTACGCTGGGACGGCGGCGTTAGTACAATAACACCGCCCTCCCAACCTCATTACCCTCCCCCCACCTCCCTACACTAACTATAGCGTAGTGAGGCTGGGGGACGGCCCCTCCAGCGTTACTACGCTGGTGTTACGGACCACCGATCCACGAGCAGCGTTGCCATAGTTATGCCAGGCAACATCTGCCCGGCACAGCCGATCTGATGCTTACTACGCTACTACGGCGGGTGTAGCTCTGGATCAGCCACATAGTCTCTTGTGCGCTTAAGAGGGTCCTCTGCATCCACTTTACTTAAACATATGCTGTCTCTTTCACTTCCACTGACAGCTTGTTCCAAAACCTTTAACTGTGCCATTGCTGTAGCATGCTCACACTGTTTCTCTAGAGCTTCCATTTCTGCCTTCTTCCTGGTTGCTTCAGCTTCCATTTCTGCCTTCTTTCGGGCTGTTTCAGCAGCTGCACTCACTTCCATCTCTGCCTTATTTTTTGCAAAGGCAGCTTGTAATTTGGTAGCCTCTGCTTCTGCGTGTGCCTTTATAAGCTGCTCGCTGAGCGTGGAATATTTTGAACACCGTGACTTAGATGATCGTTTTGAACGCTTGGTGGACACAGAAATGTGTGATGATATTTCCAACAATTGTGCAATTCTTGCCACTGTCTTAGACTTAATTTCATGTATTAAACTGTCTCTATCCAAATTAAGATGATTAAAGCTTTGCAATTCTTCTAAAGAATCCTGAGTATTAAGTTTCTTCAGAATGCTTACATATTCTTGACTTTTTACTGCATAAAGTTCATATACTGTGAAAAGCAGTTCTAGTGCTCCCTCTAGTGGTGACACATCACAAGTAGGCTGAGAGATGGTGGACATGTGACTCAGCAATTTTTGCCATAAATTTAAGACATTGGAAGAAAGTTCATGCAAAGTTCTCTTTAACCATCCATGTAGGCTTAGCAGAACGTTTAGACTGCAGGTTGAGATCCATAACTCCTCCTTGCTCTACTTGTAGATATTGTTCATCTTGAACAGGCTGTGCAGTGTTCCATTCAGCCATGATAGCACACAGGTAGAAAGGGTCTGAATGACTTGGTAGATGAATCTATGCTGTAGTGGTCTGTGCTGCAGCTGTGATGCACACACTGATGATTTCTTGACACAGTGTGCAAGCTTGCTATAGTCTTTGTTTGTATCAACAGAAGCTGTAAACTCCTTCTAGTGTTTCTGCCAGTTTTCATCAACCATCTTTTCACTAATCTAACTCAATAACCAGGCTGTAAGTGTGAGGCTACTGAGACAGTCCCTCTGAGTATGTCTGTATTTAACCAGTACTCACACTAAGAAACTTTGTCAGACAGTGTCAACTCAACTGAAGAGGCATGTGTGAAGAATACACATGAGGTTTATTTCAAGCAGATATTCTTGTAATTATGCACAAAAACAGTAGGTGAAAAGATGATACTTTGCCAGAGCTCAACAGAAGCCAGCACAAGGCTAAAATGGCAGACACACAATGAACTAGAGCCAGGAAGAAGGGAGGAGTTATTACCTCAGAGCCTAGCTACAGGAAATCAGGAGGGACAAAAATAACCAAATGCAAAGCTTTGCAATAGTAGCAAGACAGTAACTTGACAGCATATGAAACACATATGTTGTGGGACATGACAAGCACCATCATATTATGTAGCACCATCATATTATATAGCACCATCATATTATGTAGCACCATCATATTATATAGCACCATTATATTATATAGCACCATTATATTATATAGTGACATCATATTCCAGAAGTAAGGCGGGCATGGCAATCAGTTAAGATCACACCCAGGTTGGGGTTCTGGAAAACCCTAGGACATATTACTAATATTCCTCTAGAATTCTGTGCTTTTGTAAACATGTATTTCATTTTCTAGCCACTAGAGTCTGTCCATATCCTGCTTCTCAGCCTGGTCATTTTTTCCTCTCCTTCCTGTTCCTCAGTTCTAGATCAAATCACCACACAGGACAGTGTCTGATCAGATGAAATGGCTGCCTTCTAAGTCTCCATGTATGCTGAGCCTTCAACATCATC
>WWET01003989.1:50260-60659 GCA_011038615.1 Limnodynastes dumerilii | reverse complement strand
GGGTAGGGTTGAGTCGCCGTAAGTAGGTACAATCAATGGGAGTATCATGGGCGTGAAAGTTTATACGCCCGGGCGATCATACGCTACGCTCGCGGGCGCTCGCGGTCGTAGGTCTGGATCAGGCCCTTTGTGACAAGCGCCTATCATTTGTATATTTTTATGATGACATTTTTAACCCTTATGTGTGCTATATCCTGGTATTATATTGAAGTGGATTGTAGAATTGTATAAGTGTATAGTGTGGTTTTGTTGACATTTTATCCTATATGTAGTGCTGGAGCCCGGATCGTGACTTAGTGAGCCAGTTTATTGTAAATGGATATATTGAATTAAAGTTAATAAGTTTATGTAACTCTTGCCATTTATTTGGTAATAGAGGTGCTCTTAAACTGCCACTGGAGAGCTAAGGTAATTATTGGTGGGCTTCTCCCTCTCTCTTTGTGGGACCAAGATTCCAGCAATACCTCGCTGATGGCGGCCCTGCCTCCTGCTATATATTTAAATTTGCGTTGTAAGCTCTAGATTATGACTCTACTTCCATTTAATATTCATGAGATAACATGCTCTCTACATATGTATATTTTGAAATCATGTAACTAAAGATGGGTCGTATTCACAGATCCGTTTTTTAAAAGTTCACAATTATACGCAGGTAGCAAGGCCACAACCGACAAACACCCATGACTCTCCCCTCTTGCGGCTGTGCAATCGTAGACTTACGCCTCCATACAGCACCTGTACTGTGTACATACGCACGTATATGTATGCCGTATGTGCGATTCTATCTAACCACGCCCTCAAAGACTCATTTAAATGCTTCCCCCCACCCTCTTTCACGTAACTTTTCTGGTACGTATTTCAACCCCCGCCCATCTGTATGTCCCCAAGTGCGATTCACATGTCCGTGCATAAAGCACTTACGTGCTTATATTCAACGAAACTTACGTAAATAACGTTACTACGCATGCGCACTTAAAATGTACCTAAAAATACGCACACAACTCCACGTGAAAACGGATCTGTGAATACGGCCCCATGTCTCTAAACCTGCATGACAAGAAGGCTAAGGTAATCCAGCTGCCGGATGATTAAGCAGGTTTCCTAGCAGGGAGAGATGCTGCAGGGGAAATCAGGACTGGAGTACCCAGCAAAATTACAGAGGCATGATTACACGCTGCTACCATATGCAGCGTGTAACAGACGTTACTACGCATGTGCACTTAAAATGTACCTAAAAATACGCACGCAACTACACGTGAAAATGGATCTGTGAATACGGCTCCATGTCTCTAAACCTGGCCATACGCTAGAGTGATAATTGGTAGATTACACCAAAAAGCGCTGTAGTGTGTGGTGCTGAAGGATTTCTGAAACCTCAGCTAATGATTACAGAAAGGCCACGTGCCACAATCTGATCTTCCAGAATTCCTGACTCCTGGCTAATTTTGTGTAGTGCGTGGAAAAGTCCAATTATCAGACCCTGTACCTTCAACTCCTCACCACAGTTTCCTGATCCGTATCACTCCATAATTATTGTCAAGCACAGCAGTAATAAAGCATTAAACCTATGTATACGTATCCTGGCATGCGCGAGCCAGATGTTAAACACAAAACCTGCTACACACAGGGTTCAACTCCGTGCCTAATGAGTTTTGTAAGAAGCGGCATGCCAGTACTACATAAAAGTGGATGGCGGGCGGAGGGGCATTTAAATATGGCTGAATGGTCTGGGTTATCAGCTTTGCACGTGCTTTAGCAAAATCCACACAGAGTTAAATTAGGTACAGTATATGGAGGCGGAAGTTAGCAAAGACCGGTAAAAATGAGGGACGTGTCATGGGAGTTGACTTGCAACTTAGGTGCGTAGTTTTGCGAATCCACGTGTACTTATTCCTATTTTTCTTTATTTTATGAATCAGGCGCTCAGTGTACGCAGTTTTCCTATTTTGGACCTGATTCACACTTAAGAATTCTTATGATTTTAGGTGCGTATATTTAAGAACGGATGCACTGCGCATGCGTAGTAACTTTTATACGCTATTTGTGTTAGACTTAAGTTCGCAAATTCCGTGCTTATACACTACAGACTTAAAATCTCTAGGTTCGTAGTGACATACGCAAAAATGGACGTTCCATGCATAATGAACTCGGCAGGTACGAAGATTTGGGTGGAGGGAGGCAATTAAATGACCAAATGAAGGTGCGGTTATGCAGTTAAGTTCCTAAGTAGACGCCCTATGCATTCAAACGCAAACCTACAGTTAAGGGAGCCCTATGGCACTCGTAAGTCACATAAGAACCTGAAAACCGGGGGCGTGCCGAGGGAGTTTCATTGCTATTAGTTGCGTATATTTAGGAACCTATCGCGTTCTTAAGTGTGAATCAGGTCCTTTGTGTTTTGCAGAGAGATAAAATTGCATAAAATCACAATTAGGAAATAAAAAAAATTCACAAAAAGGGCATAATTAATTGAAATAATATACATGTTTGTAGATTGAATGCTGTTATAAGGTTTTAAGGTGTCTGGCGTGTTAAACCAAATGCAATATTGTTTGTTGTTTGAAGTAAACAATAAGTAAATGAGATCTGAGAAAACATTTAATATCACTGCAATTTTAATAATGGAACAACTACAGCAATTTGTAATTCTATTAGAATCATGTCAGTCTTCAGAAAACCCCTTATTTAAGATTATAAGATATGACAAATACAGTATATACTGCATCTCTAATGATTTATGGTCTGATTCTCTATCAGTATGACACATGTTACGGTTTATTCAGGCTGTCATTTTGCATCGTATGAATAAAATTATTATTTTCATACCACTGCTGTAGGAGATTATGATCTCAAATGGAATACAAACCACTCATCTCACTTTAACAGAGCATTAGAAGTGTGTTCTTCAATCCCATAGTCTGGGACACACCTTGACTGTCTTAGGCATCATATGAAGGTCTTTGTCTTTGTTTACCTTTGTTAATCACATGACCTTCTTTCAGTTCTCAGCACTTTTCAGCACTATTCATTCTCTGCTGCAGGTATTAGTTCTCAGGTGTGCCTCATTATCTTGCTGGAGCTCACTCATAAACTACTCTATTTAAATCCTCCTCTGACGTCCCCTCACTGTCAGAGCAACAGGAAACCTTGCCTGCTGATTTAGTATCCTCGAGTCCTCTCATGTGTTCTGGCTCCCTGGTTCCAGGTCCTGACTCCAGTCCCCGATCCCAGTTGTCTGGTCTACGGTTCCTGCATTCCAGTGGCTTTAGTTCCAGCTTGTGCCTCTGGTGTTTATATCTCCAGCATTCTGCTGTTCTCCATTTTTCCTTGCTTCAGTAGACACTCCTACACTACCTCCTGCAACCCTCGGTTCCAGCCCATCATCTTGGTGTCCGTGCGCTTATCCTGCGAGCCTCGACCTGACACTTCCCTGCTATCATGGACTGACATGAGTGGATATCCACTCTGGGTTCCCAGGGACGTGATAGTGGTGGTTCAGAGAGGTAGCGAAAGCTTGGAGCCTTAATATAGGATATGCTCATTGGTTAGTAGGCAAAGGGATACAGGCTTGATGTGGCTTGACAAGGAATGGAACTGGAGCAAGACTTGACGTGGACTGGACCAGGACTGGAACTGGAGCAAGACTTGACCTGGGCTGGCCAGGAGTGGAGCTGGAACAAGGCTTGACTGAACCTGGACTGGCCAGGAGTGGATCTTGAAGCAAGACTTGACATAACCTGGACTGGCCAGGAGTGGAAATGGAACAAGGCTTGACTGAACCTGGACTGGCCAGGAGTGGGACTTAAAGTAAGAGTTGTTTTGGTGTGGAGCAGGTGCCTTGAACTGAAACAGGGTTAGTCTTGACCTGGGCTGGACCAGGTGGCTTAAACTGGAAAAAGATTAGACTTGACCTGGGATGGACCAGGTGGCTTGACTGGAGAAGAATTAGACTTGACCTGGGCTGGAGTTGGTGGCTTGAACTGGAACAGGACTGCCAGTCTGCAGACAGCTGAGGTCTTGAACAAGACAGACAGTCTTTGCAGAGATCTTGAAGCTGGAGCAATACACTGCAAGCTGTTGAACAAGATAGACAGTCTGTTACAGCAGAGGCCATAACAATATACTGCAGTCTGTTCTTTGCTGACAAGGTTAATCAGGCTGATTGCTGCAGCTGGAAAGCATGTCTGAAATCAGAGTTCTCACAAGAAGCAAGATAGGAATCAGGCACCCTGAATGAACAAGTTGTTCTGACACTGAGGACTGAGTGCTTTGGGTTTAAATAGAACGCCCCTGACCTGGATTGAACAGACAGGTCATGTGCTTCTCCAGGCTTGCTGCTATAGATCATGTGCTTCTCCTAGCTTGTTCCGGGTTGGCTGCTGTAGATTATGTGCACAGATTCAAGATGGCAACGCCCATGCACTGGTGGACAGCAGCGTTTGGTGCCAGCAATATACAGGGAAGCATGCAGTGGACATCCAGTTGCAATCTCCACTAAGAAAATGTGATTACCGAAAAAGGGACATCCTAAAGTTCCTTTTCGGATGTCCCTTTTCGAATACTTACCTTTTTCTACTTTTTCTAATGAATGGGTGAGTATGCCTTTTTAATAATTGGGTGAGTATGCCGTTTGGCATACTTCACCCATTCACTTTTGCAATGAGCGATATCCCTCCGCCGATGCTATTGCTTGGCCTGGAACAGGTAAGTAAACTATCTCTGTGGGGTTAGGGTTAGGGTTGGGGTTAGGATCAGGCTGCAGGGGAGGGAGGGTTAGGGTCAGGCTGCAGAGGAGGGAGGGATAGGGTCAGGCTGCAGGAAATGGTGGCTTAGGGTCAGGCTGTAATTAAGGGAGGGTTAGGGTCAGGCTGCCAGGAAGGGAGGGTTAAGGTTAGGGTAGTGAGAGGGTAGGGTTAGGGTAAGAATTAGTGAAAGGAGTGGGGGACAATTTTGTTATAACTTTTTGGGCTGGAGAGAGCCGTTGACAGGCGACTCTTGATGCGGTATGTCCTACGTTTTGTGACACCTGCAGCCAAGACCATCCCCACAATCAGGGACTCTGGTGAACACCAGCCTTGCAGTTAGTCTCCGCGCTTCTGGTCTGATGTGGTCTGTTTACAGACCGGCGCTAAGTCCAGTGCATGACAGTGTTGGAGTGCTGTTTATAAACATGCGTCTATCAGCGTTTAGCTGTTGGCAGCATCTTTATAAACAATGGTCAGCAGTCATAGGGGCTTATGTAAACAATTAAATAGAAGTAAAGAACTTTATTATGGGACATTTAGTCTGTGTGTCACACATTAAAACTCTTAAATTTTATCCTTATTTGTGCTTAAATTAAAAGGATCATTTGAACTTAAGTTTTTGTTGTGGGGTGGGTGGGGGTGGTGCAGAAATTATGAGGTACCTCATAAACTTTCTCTTTTCTGCTCCTACAGCTCACCTCAACCACCACAGAGGACAGTGACTGATAAGTATAATAGCAGCCTGCTCTGTCTTTGTATGTGCTAAGCTCCTCTTTACCATCTTCCCACATTGCTGTCAGAGGCATTGAGCTATGTACATCAATGCAGTGTAAGATTCCCTTTCAAACTGCTTTTATCATTGTCACCCATGTCACACAGCATGTATGATCTGTGCTGTCAATGACCTGTTAATCAGTAAAAGAGGGGTTTTATCTTAATTGTATCTAATACATATCTGTGATTTACATGGTTAATACTAGAATAGTCCTCCCCAATTACAGCTGTAATATCCTAAAGGACAATTATAACGTTACAGTATTTGTCGAGCAATAAACTGTATAATAACATTCATTTGTTATTTTATGCTTCATTCCTTTGTCACCAGTCTGCAGCTTAAAGAAAGATACAACAATTTCTGGAGATGATATTCATATGGGGAGAGCATGCTGTTAGTATAAAGGATGGAGAAAGTGCCATATAGTGAATATAAAACATCACTGTGTGACATAATCTATCAATATGGTACAGCATGTGTTTTTTTTTTACCATCACCACTCAACCCACTGCTATTAACACTAAGGCTAAATTTACTAAACTGTGGAAAATGGAGAAGAGGAGATGTTGCCTATGGCAACCAATCAGATTCTAACTGACATTAAGCATCAGGAGGAAACACTGATCTCTCAGCTCCAGCACTCCATTACAGAGACTTCATCCCAGGACTCTGAAGTGTTTGTTTACTGGAGGTTTTAACATGTAGGTTGTTTTTACCTGGAGGCTTTTTACTTGTTTCACCTTTGTTTCAATAGCCCAGATCCAGACCTACGCTCCCATTACGTTTCATTGCGTAGCGTATTTACGTTAGCGTATTTTCTATGCAGTCCCCTCGATGGTACATACTTTTTACACTTCCAGAACTCTAACTTAACTTAATTGCAACTACTGACGTACGTAAAGGCTTTACATACATAAGTGTCTAAGCATGCCCATACTGTATGATTTAAATGCCTCACCCCGCCTCTGAAGCGTAATAAGGGGTATTGAATGGCTCTCTCGCCCCTTCATTCGTAAATACGCTGTTGATACTAGGCTGATACGTACGTTCAGAGTTACGTGGCGTAACATCTGCTGTGTGTATGCGCAGTACATACAAACTAATGTTTTTACATCTCCGGCTAGCGTAAACACCCTAGCGTACTTAGTTCTAGATCTACCCCAATGTTTTTAATATGTTTGTTGATTAAATGTTTCAAATTACGTATTTATAAAATTGTCTTTAACATCTTTCACTTTCTCCTCTTTTTAATATGTTCAACCTTGCAGGAGAGGAAAAATGGAAGCATTAGCAGACCTAAAAAACTTAGGATCTGTTGTGGGTTTAAATCATCTGATTAAGCGACAAGATATTTGTGAACACATATTTTTATTCAAATCTGGACTATCCTTTGATAACACAGTGCGCTGTTATCACTGCTCATGGTTTTCAGTATCACCACGGTTTAGTTTACTTATGCACTTTAAATTGTAAATTGTCTGATACTTATTTATTCATTCATTCATTGAATTCATTGTTTTATCTTGATTAGTTTTATTAAGAATACACTACAGGGTGTTTTTTAGTTTATTTATTAGTGTAATATTCTCATTTTAGCTCTAATAGTTTTTCTTAAATAGGTTTTGCATTATTTATTTATTATAAATTGCTTAAATTAATTCACTCTTTTCAATATAGTACACTAGCGTCCTACACATAATTTATTGTCTAACTGACATACTCTAATATGTAATAAGAAATGAAGAGCTAGAATCAGATTTTTTGCTATGGGCAACATCTGCACATTTCCTTTTTCCCAGTTTAGTAAATCTAGCCCTAGGACTGCTTGTACCCAGGAGGGGACATAAAGGGAAGCCAGCCAAAGTGTCATCGGCCCTAAGGCTAGCGGGAATCATGGTGGGGGCCCTTGGATAGCCTGGGGAATTACATTTCAAAGGGGATTTCCCAGGCTACCCAAGGGTATAAATATACCCCAATGACAGCAAGCTTGGAAGATCGTATCCAATTCAAGTTGGTATGTACTTCTTTTTATTAATAATTTTAATGTCTTTTTTAAATTTATTTAATGCAAGACCACCCCCATGGATTAAAAGCTTGGAAGATCGGATCCAATTCAAGTTGGTATGTACTTCTTTTTATTAATAATTTTAATGGCTTTTTTTTATTTATTTAATGCATTTTTCTATTAGCGATATTAAATGTAAATATTTTTATTAGTGATATTAAATGTAAATTTTTTAAAAATTATAAGCGATATTTAATGTAAATTTAATATTGGGGATATTAAATGTAATTATTTTTTAAATATTGGCGGCATTAAATGTAATAATTTTTTTAAATATTATGGGCATTAAATGTTTAGTATTTTTTAATGTTAAGGGCCGGCCCTATATTTTATTATGTAGCTAGGGGGGACATTTACCCGCCGCAGTGGGCACAGGATGTTAGGGCATGCTGGTGCTTGTGGTTCTCCAAGCGCCAGCATGCACTGGCATCCTTGGGCATGCTGTTGCTTGTAGCACTAAAAGCATCAACATGCCCTGCCACGTTATAAATCCATTAAAACCCGGGAAATTACTTGTGATCTGAAAGAAGTCCGATCCAGGAATTTCCCAGGTTTTTGTGAACTTAAAAGGTGGCTTTTTTTTTGTGCCCCGGCATTTCTTCTTGGAAAAAGACCATCTTTTTCAGAGATGGTGATGTGAAAGCGGTATAAGCAGAAAGCTATGAACAAAATTATTAATGAAATGCAAATTATTTCAGGTATTTAGATGACAATAGCAAAGTATTATTATATTCTTAGAAATATGAATCATATATTTAGGGAAGTGATTGTGGCTTTATATCTGCATCTACTGCCTGCAAATACACTTTAGAAATTCTATGCAAATGTTGGCAACCATGTAAAATGATGTGACAAAGCCTAAGAACCAGAAAATCCTCTTTTTAACATCATTCAGAACTAACTAAAACCATTCACTGGTAGGACCTGTAGAACCCTCATGAGGTCACGGGAAAGCAGCTCAGAGATAATGTGGGCTAGTAAAATGCAAATATGGAGAGAAAACAAAATATTTACCGAAGATTTAAAACAAAAATGAGAAATGAAACGTCAGTCTGGCCCGGAGCTCTCAGTGCTACAGCATCCACTGGATCTGATGCCAGGTCCCTGCTGTAGCCAGCCCTCTATGCAGGTGAGTGGGGGCAACTCCTCTTACACTCACAGACTTACGATCTGTGGATCCTACCTGAAAATACATTCTAATTGTTCAGTAAGGGTGTGTTAAGCTCCTTACGCCCTAACCTTAAGAGATGTCCCCATTATAAATAAAGCCAGCTTATTAAGTCTGGATAGGGTGTAAGGTGCTTAACCTGTCTCGCCATCAGATTTGTCTTATGTCTGCAGTTGTCACTGTCATTCTGGTTCCTGCCGTCTCTGAAAGTCAGGGGATACAGGAGTCTGGACATTTCTGGTGAGATTTAAGATTATTACTGCTAATCACCAATGATTTCTATTCATAAATGATAGTTATAGTAATCATTAGTGATGAATGAAAATACACCTTCAGGCAATACGAGTATCTCTCCCAGCTGTCTGCAGTTATATGCTGCAGTAGCTGGAGTGAAAGCTTCACCTGTAGCCAGAGGATATCAAAAGGTGGCAGGGGCGTCACAACTTTTTTTGTTGGGGGGCAAGAAATTAGCCCTTGAGAACCCCATCTCACAGCCTGCCAAAGGCGGTGTGCTCAACCCATTGGTGGCATAGTCAACCCATTAGGGGTGCAGCTGTGCATCCAGGTTTAAACAACTTTATATATATATGTTTAAACCAATATATATACAGTCAGGTCCATAAATATTGGGATATCAACACAATTCTCATATTTTGGGCTCTATACAGCACCACAATGGAATTAAAATGAAACAAACAAGATGTGCTTAAACTGCAGACTTTCAGCTTTAATTTGAGGGTATTTACATCCAAATCAGGTGAACGGTGTAGTAATTACAACAGTTTCTATATGTGCCTCCCACTTTTTAAGGGACCAAAATGAAAGCTGAAAGTCTGAAGTAAGAGCACATCTTGTTTGTTTCATTTCAAATCCATTGTGGTGCTGTATAGAGCCCCCCTTCCCTCCATCATCTCCCTGTTCTCATCATCACCTCCCCCTCCCCATTCTCTTTATCATCTATCTATCCCCTTCATAATGCCTATTCATCAACTTCTCCTCCCCGGTCACCTTACCCCCCTCACCATCATCACCCTCCTCCTCTTCATCTCCAGCTCACCAGTATTCCAGTATGTGTCTCCAGTCCCCCCAAGATCTTTATCATGTGTCTCCAGCCCTTTCCATGATCTCCATCATGTCTTCATAGCCACCCAATATCCCCATGATGTGTCTCCAGCTCCCTAGTATTCCTATCATGTCTCCACTCCCCCCCAGTATATCCATCATGTGCCTCCAGCCCCCCCAGTATCCCCATCAAGTGTCTCCAGCCCCCTAGTATCCCCATCATGTGCCTCCAGCCTCCCAGTACTCCCATCATGTCTCCACCCTCCCCCCTATACTGCCATAATGTGTATGTGCCTCCAGCCTCCCAGTACTCCCATCATGTCTCCACCCTCCCCCCTATACTCCCATAATGTGTCTCCAGTCACCCCCAAGTACTCCCATCATGTCTCTCCAGCTCCTCCAGTACTCTTCATATGTCTCTAGTCCCCTCCAGTACTCCAATTACGTTTCTCCACCCCCCAGTACTCCCATCATGTGTCTCCAGCCCCTACCCCCAGGATCCCCATTGTGTGTCTTCAGCCCCCCCCAGGATCCCCATCATGTCTTCCTAGCCCTGCAGTATCCCAATCATGTGTCACCAGGCC
>WWET01003989.1:27008-41297 GCA_011038615.1 Limnodynastes dumerilii | reverse complement strand
CACAAACATCTGATATATACATGTATGTATGTATGTATGTATGTATATATATATATAAAATAGGTGTATTTATGTAAATAATAATAATATTATATAAAATATATATTCCCATTATGTGTCTCCAGTCCCACACCACAATACACCCATCATGTGTCTCCAGCCTCCCCTCCCCCACAATACACCCATCATGTGTCTCCAGTCTCCCCTCCCCACTGCCATCATGAGCCACCAGCCCCCATCATGTGTTTTCACTTACCTTACCTCACCTCTTCCACCGCGGCGAGCGCTCCCTCCCCCTCGGTATCTGGCAGTCAGACGGCACTGCAGCATATGTGATGATGTCACACGTTGTGACATCATCACCCAGTGCCGCGGGCCCTTGTCTTCGTAAGGGTAATGCAGAGGTCTGATATGCATCGCGGTCAGACCTCTGCCAACAAAGATTTTTTTTACTAGTGTCCTGGGCAGGACAGAGAGGAGGCCTGGAGCTATGTCGGGCCCCCTCTCTGTCCGGGCCTGGGTCACTAGGCCCGGCTGTCCCCCCCTGATGGCGGCCATGTCTGTCACCCTCCTTGAAGGTGCATATCTGCACCTTCTTAAAGCATTCCTATCTGTGAACACAGTCCTATATGTGAAACTGTATATATTTTTGAAATTCAAATTATGGAACTGTTTTAGGTATCTTTTAAATGAAAGAAGTGTTAAGCAGGGTGCTCACTGGAGAGTTATCTGACAATTATCGTTTCAGTTACACAATAATCATCAGATAGTTCCAGTTTGTACTGTCAAACAATACTGCAGAATAACCTGAAACTGCACAGCATCATCTGTTTTTATTTTAGGAGATTCTAATCTTACACAATCAACAATGTCCCAATGTCTGTAGAAAACATCATTGTGCACTGACACACAATCTTCAATAAAACCATTCCCATTCATATTTCTGCATAGTGCCACCTTGTGGGTGAACATATGATTGCAGCAAAGATTTATTTGAATGATCCACAGGAAACAAGAGATCAGTGTGTACGGAGGACATTGTTAAGCAAGTCGGGGCTAGAGTTATAAAAAGATGTTGAATCATCTCTAAAAACCTCAGTATATCCCCTGCTTTAGTATATCATTCCTGCCAACATTTAAAGTGCCAAAACGGCTAAGAGCTCAGACAACATTAACAAAACAAGTAACTAATTGATAAAGATGTAGGGGCTGATTACAACTTTTTAGGTGCAAGTGTAGACCTGAGCAATACCATGTTGAACTGCAAGGGGAGGCACATTTATATTGTGAAAGCAGAATTATATTTAAGAGGTGAAATTTCTGAGTTCAACTCTGTTTCATAGATTAAACATAAAGCTATGCAGTATTTGAGTTCAGTGTGCAAAAGTAATGTATTTTCCCTGCAAGTAAAAGGTTTAAGATGAATTAACACCCCTTACTTTGCAAAATGGTTTAGCTGAACTGTATACTTGCATCTGATTTACCCTTACTCCCAAACTCTGAATCCAGGTTGTACTCTGTAGCTAAAAGGGGACAAAGGTTATCATGTTTATTTAATTAGAATTAGGGATCAATAATTTTGGGCTGAAAAGGTGGCCACAGTAGCAAATGTGGGTCAGCACCATTAACCCTTTACATACACCTTGATCAACAGAGGTTGCAGATTGGAACCCAGATGCAAGGTCTGCTGTCCCGATTTCCCTTATAAAAACTTGGGGTGCAACCTTGTCATATACAATATAACAATAGCCTGGCATTTAAGCCGACTATGAGACTCTTGTTTGTATTTCTTTTTTCTCACATCATTGTTCAATGCTGGTCTAACTGACAGGCTCCAGAGGGCGTTCTTGTAGAATGTAGTCTCGGATCCAGCCTGTGAAAAGTCACATTACGGTTTCCTGGGAATACGGGCAGTTATCTCACTTAGTCAGTAGGTTGCATCATCGGGCATGTAAACATAACAGGACTGAATGAGAAAAATATCTTAATTCACTTTAATGGGAACATGTATTTAATGTCTTTATTTAATTACTGCTAGTATTCATTTATTTTATAGGGAAGGGACATGACAGACACATGAGTATAGCATTAGTGCTTTTCAGCCTCCCTGGCTGTCTATTTGTCTGGTATCTCCAGAGACCACTTGCCTTTAGATGATAGACACCTGCTGTAAACTTTACAGCCTTCTTAAGCTCCACACACAGGTGTGTTTCTAATCAGTTTGGAAGCAGGCTAATTCTCATAAAGTCCTGGAACAGGCCTGTATGACATGACTCTGGGTTTTTTGCATTGCTCTTGCACTTTAAGTCCATTAGTTCTGCCACAAAAGTTTTTCAATTTATTTTAAAGCATAGTTGAAAACTTTTGTTTTCTTTCCTAGGGGGGGGTCTTAGTGAAAAAAAAGAAGCTAGGTACACACTTTTTCAAGCTTTTCATAACAATTAAATCATTTTTTCACATGATTAACAGCGCGATTTATGCAAATCGTGTCATTAATCCCCGCCCCTCGACGATCAATTACCCCTTTCGGGGTTTCATAGGGATGGGGGTGGGGCTTGTTGACGCAATTTGCGTCATCAAGGCCCTCCCTGTCCCTAGCAACACTTGTAAACTAGTGTTGCCAGGCAGGGGGGCTCGGGTCCCTTGCGGGAGATTTGCAGGCCCGAATTTCGGGAGTCTCCCGGACGTTCCGGGAGAGACGGCAACTATGCTTTAAATTTACTGTGGAACTGTTAGAATATGTCATCATAACCTTCTGCTGCAACAATATACACACCCACACAGGCAGCACTATGCACAAAGGTAAATGGAAATCGTTGCAGTATAGTTCGGGGGATAATTCAGAGTTGCAGTTGCACTTATTTTTACCCTTACTCCCAATCTCTGAATCAGCCCCTTGTGTCAGGACACACTAAAGTTTTCTCTCGACATCGTACCATCCTTGATAATAAATATTAGGATCTCCCAAAAAGTAATCAAACAATGCGAAGCTGTTTCAGATGATTCTGCAACAATGTTGGACTGTACACACAGGTAAGATGTTGGTTAATACTGGCGTTTATTGTGTGATCTGCACAATAATTGGCATAAAAAAAAATAGTTTGTACCCAGTATAAAATTAGGACATAGCTGGTCCTAATCTATGACTTGTGGCTGTGTTAGGAGAAATTTAGACTATCAAATTCAACAAATTTTATGTATAATAATGAACACTCCAGATATTAAATATCAAAATTTAAATATAAACAAACATTTAATTTTAAATATCAGTCAATAAATATTATTACAGTATACAGCAATTAGTAACTTCTTACCTGGTGGAGGTGGGGGAATTCAAATAATAAAAAAATATCCTTTTGGTTACTCAAAGTAGGAAATATGCAAATACTACATATGTGTATTTTATATGTGTTCAGTTTTATTTGATTGGCTGGCGTAGAGATTCTCATTAAGACACAGGCTCGGAACATGCTGCTTATTGCTGCTTTTTTCCTAGTAGGTAATAATTCTGCTTCAGCACCAGGACAGCGATTGATTACAGCAATCTTTGAAATTAATTGCAATGCTAATTAGTAAATACCCTGCCCAAGAATTCGGTTAGGGTCTTCGAACATATAATACATCACAATCCCACAATATTCTATCTTCGTTGTGTTAGTTTCTTGTCATAGCAGTGGAGCATCTTGTTTCCTTGTGGAAAATGCACTCTGGAGCACTCCCTACGTGCCTGTAATTGAAGCTTTTGAACTGACATACGCTGCCTCTAGGACTTGCTATATATAATTGGAAAGGTTCTTTCAAAAAGAGAGAAGAGTGAGGAATAAAAACAGTTTGAGAAAAGAAAGAGTGTGAGCAAAGGTAATTTAGCTTATCTTACATTAAGCTCTAGCAACCCCCTTCAGCTTTTTTTTTTTTTAATGTTCACTTTGAAAGCAAACAAAAAAAAAAAGATACTGGTTAAAAGTCGCCCTCCTTTTCCAGCTTCTAAGAGTTAAAAGCATTTACATTTTGAGATGTAGCAGAAGTTTCTTTAGGGGAAAAATATTTTTCATTCCGCTTACACCAGAGGCAAATACAAAATGGTCGGGGAGGGGGATCATCACTCTCTATTTCCTCCCTATGCTTTTGCTTGTCAACATTTTATTTATTCCCCTCTGGAAGAATAAAGGGGTCGGAGGGGGGGGGGCAGGGCATGTGACGCTGCTTATTGTGTTATCAAGCCTATTGCTGGTGTGATCCACAGTACTGTGAAGATGGTGAAGGCAGCAAAGGACCACTGCCAACTGGGATGGCATTTGCTAGGGACACCGGCAGAGGCATAACTAGGGTGGGTTTTAGAGGGCACGTACCCTGGGTGCCGCTGGATGCCAAGGTCCAAGTGGGTGCCATGACTACATTTTTCTTATTTTTAAACCAACATAATAAGGAATGGAGGCACATTTTTTATTTGCCCCAGGCTCCATCAACACTAGTTACACCACTGGACACCAGCCAAGGGGAGCATCACCTGGGAGTGCCACAAATGGCTAAGGAGGTAGAGATAGGCAGCATGGAGAGGCACTCTCTCTAATGTTGGATCACCTGGTGCCAATTTGGGATTTTAAGGTGAGCAGTGGCTTGTGTGTTCTGCAGCTGCTAATCAGCTTAAAATCCAAGCCGGCACCAGGTACACGTTACTGCAGTGTCAGTGAAGGAGCAGACCCTGCTTCTGCTCTACCAATGTAGCAGGAGAGAACGGCTTAAGAAATAAAAGGGCCTGTGTGCAGGATTAGTAATTGGGTTCCCTCTACCAAGCCTAACTGAGTGAATAACCGTAAGAAAATTCCCTCATTGTGAAATGAAGCATAGTTTTCAATGAATCTCTGAATATTGGCCACTGGCTCATAAAAAAAGAGATATATATACAGCATTGTTTGTTAACAAGCTGCTCCGAGGCTGCAAGGGGGTACCTTAGTGTTCTTTTTTTCTATGGGTACCAGTACCCCTGTACTCCTAAACGTACCCCTGAGGGGCAATGCCAACATTGAATTACACCTTTAAAGCTCACCCATATTGCTCAGTGCTGTGATCCACAGGACTGTTACTAATTAGGGGATGGAAACTAAATTCTAATTTATTTGCATATTTAAGCTCTGCTGCAGTTGATCAGTGCTGTGATTGACAGTAATGTAACATAGGTGCAGTGGAGCTAAGATTTAGATTGAATTGTGTTATTAAGCCCCCACCCACCTGCTTCCCCACGCTGTCAAACACCCTGATAGCATTGTGAATCCCCACTGTGGGGCACATACATGATAGCTGCCTCAACCCTTCTGTGGTACTTGGCAAGTATGCCTTATCCCCTTCCTATACCTGTAAATAATGGGGGCAATAACACTGCTAGGTGCCCACAGCTTCCCCTTCATGTCCAGGACAATTCTCCCAGGAGCATACTTACCAGAGTTCTCTTCCCAGTCATAGACAGGGCAAGGCTCTCAAAATAGTCGGAGACCACATTTGCCTATTCACACTGCGCACTTTACAGCAAATAAATGAGTCAAAATATTTTGCTGATGCAAAACAAATGTAAAAACTTGTTTCAATTCCCATTTCAGTTATGAGACCAAGAATATGCGCTTCTTCTCTCCAAATGACAGCTTGCTCTATTAAAGGAATTGTCCTTTTAGCCAGAGGGTGGTGCAAGGAGAAAACAGAGTCTCAAGCTCAGACAGAGCATCATTCTGCACAGCAGCTTGTAGGAAAAGCTGCTTTTATGCTGATATGCCGGATCCCACATGTTCTGCCTGCATATGCCAAGACCTGCATCTATCAGGGACTTAGCTAAATGCCAGCTGAGGATGCTGATAAACTGTAATGAATGATTGCCAGCCAGGAAACATGGATTTTCCTGCAGATTTGGAAGAAGAGATCAGTTTGCAAGACAACAATTCCCAGATAATTCACAACTTTTCTTCTTTTGGTGGGTAGAAGTACAATATAGCTGTGTTACATACATCATTACATACCTGTCTGCTGTTCATGCTATCTTCCATATGTAGCACCTGAACCTATTGCTGTTAATATAAAAATATTCATTATGCAATTTTTCTGTATTCTTTTATATTTAAGTGTAAATATTTACTCCTTGTGTTGTCAATCTACATATTGTTTGGTGTCTACAACACTGTATGTGGTCATTTTGCTTAATGTGTGTCCTTGTCCAAAAACCTGAGTGAGCTGAAAGTGTTTTCCAGTCATCACACTGTGTATCAGTGATGACATCCTATGCCTTTACCCTCATATTATCCCATTGACACCAGCTGATTTAGTCATTAAGTCATTTGTTTTGTAGTTTATTTTCACTACTTTCAGTTGTTTCTCTATCAAGGGCAACCGAATAATGTTACTCATCTACTGTATGTCCATTCAGTATGAACTTACACTGTCCATATGAATGAAGCATAGTAACATTATGATCTGGAAGAGAAGCCATAGGATGTAATTCAGTACACTCTTGTTTTAAACTTCCACTGGGAGAATTACAATGTAAATCCCTTTTATTAGTATGGTTAATCATTGTACTCTGGTATGCACAAGCAAGTATTTTTATCGGTATGTGTATTGAGGAGGCAAACAGATATAATGTATATTTACATAGTAGTATAGGTGTACTGGTCTCATCAAGAGCTTTATAAGTATCAGGGATAAAAGAATATATATATATCAATTTGATGTTTAAATAACCAGTGAGTATACAAGTGAGTATACAAGGGGTATAGGTGACTATGTATTTGCAATTTAACAGCTTTTGCAAGATTGGGAACTATGCAACAGCTTACAATAGATGAATGTGTATGGGAATTAGAACATTTGTTGGGAGATCTACAGTAAAGAGTAACAGCAAAAAAAAAAAAGAAGAAAACATGCATCTTGAACTGCAGAAAGAGGCAAATGTAATATTTGCAAGCAGCATTTGAATTAACAAGAGCTATTAAATGAATTTGGACTTATAACAATTCACCACATGGTTTGTCCAGGAGCAGAATGAATGCAATTTATTTTTGGTTGTGCCATGTTCTGCATCAGCCCCACAGACCTAAATGGATGCTCAGGTCTCTTTATGAGTGTTTTCTGCACTGCACAAAATGAAACCACATTCACAGAGAATACAAAAACATTCAGTATCCAATTCAAAGAAATCCAAATCCAATAAGCGCATAATCATGACAAATAGGTTGGTTTGCAATGCTCTAAAACATGAATAATGCACCTCTACAATAATTATTCTACTATTTTATTCAAATAGAAAAAAAAACATTGCATTGTGAAACAAGTTTTTAGAAATATTGTGTGTAATTTCATACAGGCATGAAGGTATATCTCTAGAAAGAGAACTTAAGACTACAATGTACAGCAGTAAATGTCAATGGGCTGGATCCAGGATCAAGAGCTTATAATTAAGGAGCTTATTCAGAGTTGCGCATCCATTCAAAATTTAGACGGAATTTTGCACCGCGCATGAGCAAGAATCGTTTTGACGGTCGGAAAGCAGGCGCATGCGATGCTATTTTTCCGTATCCGACAGCTTACGAATCCGTGTATGCAAAAAGGGGCGTGTTGGAATATGGTAATGTATATGCAGATTTGACCGCATCCGTATTGCCAGTTTGCGCTCGCTTACTACTCTTTTTTCCACGAGCTCTGACCATGATGGAAGCGGATTTTGAACAGTTTCCTAACTGGGAAATGCCTCGAGGCAGACACATGACTCGTAACACAACAGTTATACAGCTGTTACAACACTATTTTATATAGATACAAACATACAAAGTTGCGGACATTTGCAGGAAAAATTGTAACCGTGAGGCATTTTAACATAACTTAGGATTGTTTTAGTTTGTTTCATGCGCACTCCCTTTTTATAATACTTTTTATATTTATTTTAATAATAAATGTCATTTTTCTTCATCATAAAACATTTTTGTTTTATTTTGTATGTTGTTGGAAACTCAAAATAAAAACACAAATATTACAAATTAGTTAGGTTCAAAAATGTGACATAACAGATACAACTATTACAT
Source organism: Limnodynastes dumerilii (assembly GCA_011038615.1). Taxonomy (NCBI): domain Eukaryota; kingdom Metazoa; phylum Chordata; class Amphibia; order Anura; family Limnodynastidae; genus Limnodynastes; species Limnodynastes dumerilii. The sequence continues at coordinate 33,237 of WWET01003989.1, read as the reverse complement.
CGTTTACCATTTTAATTATTAATGAATTAATGGTTTTGTTTACAATTTCCCAAAACATTTTTTTAAACTATTTCTTTTACATAAAAAACAAACAAAATCCTTTGTGCTTTTCCGCATCCACCTTGCATTGAATTATATGTAGGTGGACAGCTGTGTCCTTACGACTCGTGCGCACGCAATCCACGCAATTGATCAATTAGATGGAAGCATGGATGCGCTTCCAAGAATACATAGCCGTATTACAGATGCGTACGATTCACGCTTGCACTTTTTAGGCTAAAATGCGCAACCTTGAATAGGCCGTATTTAAATTAGTTTGCACGATTCCGACTTGCTCACACACATAACTCTGAATCAGCCCCTAAGAGAGGAAGGTTACACCTGGGCAAAACCATGTTGATTTCAAGGGGAGTCAAGTTAATTGTATTCATTGCATGCAGGGATAGATCATTGAATTGCTTATTGCAAACAGATACTGATCAGCTTCACTTTTACACTGTTATTTAGACTTGGGCTGCGAAACATCACCTCTCAACTCTAATACTGTTTGCAACAGATGAAATATGACTCCCCTGCAATCAACATGGATTAGTCCAGGAGTAATATTACTCTCTTAGGTGCTGATCCTGAGCTATGGCCGTCGCTATAGATTAGCAGTTTTGCGGATCTGCGCATGCGCTGGGGAGATGTTGCCCGGCGTAGTTAGGGAAACCCATTCCTTATGATCGGGAGTCCCTAACTGTTGCGAAGTTACGGTTGAGGGGCCGTTCCTCGCCTTTAACTATGCAACAGTTAAATGAGGGCGGGTTTGGGCAGTGACGCTCCTGTGGCCGGTGTAATTTCACACTGTTACGCCGGCTGAAGTTAGGGTAGCCTTCAGCCAGCGTAACAGTGTGTAATTACGCCGGCCACAGCGCATCGGTGGATGTCTGGATCAGGACTTTAATTTCAAACTCCTTCTTAAGTGTGGATCCAGCCCAATAGCCATAGAGACAGTTAACTTTATGGGCCCGATTCAACTGCCCGCGAAGCCTGGTCGCGGTGCATTTTTTTGCGAGTTTACATTGCTGATTTTATCTCGCACCTCATAGAGTTACATATTAAAATCTACAAATTTTTCTCACCGTAATACCACATATTACTGCGTAATGCTGCAAAAGTACAAATATCCCCATCTTTGTGGTCAATTGAATTGGACCCTATAAATGTTAAAGAAAAAAACTGAATAAAGAAAGTGTCATGGAACTGGATCCTCGGTTCTGATTTCCCTCTAGCTTCTGCTAGTTTGGATCACAGTTCTCCCGTTCTTTATTCTGTGCATGTGAATGCATCCCTGCTGCTCAGTCAGAAAGTATTTGTGGAATGGCTTCTGAGGGGCTGAGTTGGGATTGCAAGTGGACAGGACTTCTTATGTCAATAAAACATAGAAACATAGCATGTGACAGTGATACCCTATTTGTCTTTTATTTTAAGATTTAGGCTATCTCTATAGAGTCACAGCAACAAAGCAGAAGCAGGTAAGTAATGGGAATGCACTGATTGACAGTAAAATGAAAACATTATGGGAATGATGCCAGTTCCCTGTAACAATAGGGTCGTGCATAGATCAAATAAAGTAAGGGCCAAAAAAGATAGAGATAGAAGTGATGTGGTTTTAAAAAGGGATCTCCTTATCTATATTTTTCCTACTATAGGGCTGGATTCACAACCCTGTATTTTTTTCACATACGTGTCTAATTTTCCGAATCTAGCTACTACGCATGTGTAGTAACTATTTTACGCTATCTATGTAGTGTTTCGTTACGTAGTTTGCATATAAGCGGTCTTTAAAAACCTCATGTACGCAATCTACGTAACAAAACGCTATGCAGATAGCGTAAAATAGTTACTACACATGCATAGTAGCTAGATTCGGAAAATTAGGCACGTATGGGAAAAAATTACGGGACTGTGAATCCAGCAAATTATTATGAATTATGGACTGTGATATTGCATATTATTGCAGCTGTGACAAATGATTGTTGTTGAGCAGATGGGGGAGCACAACCCTATTGTTACAGGCAACTAGCAGTGTGTTATGGCTAATTCCCTCTCTATGCCGCTGCTACGGATCAACGATCGGGCGTTGTCGTAGCTATGCCGGGCAACATCTGCCCGGCGCATGCGCAGATTGGCTTTTCAGACGATTTTACTCGCTAGGACGGCGGGCGTAGGTCTGGATCAGGCCCAATCAGTGCATGCCCATTACTTCCCTGCTTCTATTTTGTTGGTGTGACTTATGTGTGGGCATGTGTATGTGTATGTCATTAATAATTAAAGGGTTTTGTGACAGTTTTTCTACTATGGTACTTTATATTATAATAAGTGTGGGACCAATTGCTTGTTTATCCCTATAGATCGGAGATCGGAGACTAATTTCGCTTATCAACTAGCCTTTCACTGGGCTTAATCCACACTTAAGATCGTCTTACATATGCATATGTGCTTAAGTTACACACTACTAAGGATAATGCACTCCCTCAAGTACGTAACTTAGCTGACTTACGTGTCCTTAACTTTTTCTTGCATATCTCTGTGTGTACGTATCGCCTTGTCATTAATAAGTGCCAAACCCAGGGGAAGGGATGGTTAGGGTTAGGGTAATAAAGGGGAGGGTTAGGTTTAGAATTAGGGGAAGGAATGGGGTATATTTTAGGCTTACCTTTCGGAGCACCGTGTTCGGTGCTCCAGGGATCGATTGCTTATGCCTCATCGAGGCATAAGCAATCAATATCCCAGCCAGTTCGATACTGGCTGGAAGAGAATGGCCCTTTTGAAATAGGGACGTTGTTTGCGGGAAGCCACACTCGTTCAATGCACATGCGCTAATAAACGGGACATCTGGATGGAAAGTAAATAACAGCATGTGGCATATGGGCAGAGATGGAACTAGCAAGTTGTGGGCCCAGGGGCAAAAAATATGCTTTGGCCCTGATGATATCCCAGGTAACCCGATGGGGAGCTTCAGCCTCCACCTCCCTCTACACACCCTTCAGAGCACAAGCCCCGAACTCCATGGTTGCGCTATGATCTGAATGGAACGTCCCTGCGCGCTCTTCAGTTCTAAGCATGCACTGTAGCCAATCACACAGAGAAACATCACATTACCTGGCGTACGTACAGCTGTGGATCGTCGCCGCTATGTCCTATCCCTATGAAACCAAGCATCTGATTTGCCTTTCTCATTGCTTTGTTACATTGCTTGGCTACTTTTAAGTCAAATGAAATAATAACTCCTAGATCCCTTTCCTCCTCAGTAGTTTGTAATATAGAGATGTTAATGATATATTGTTGAAATTTTTGAATTTTTTGTCTCAAGTTAACGATTTTGCATTTTTTGCCTTTAAACTGTAGTTGCCACACTTCTTGCCACCCTTTTTCCTTTCAACCTAGAGCATCAATCATTTTGTTTACCTCTCCTGGTAAGTCTACCCAGTTACATACACTTGTATTTTATGCAGAGGCATACTTTCCCCTCCATACCACGTAAAAAAATCGAAATTGCGAAGTGAGGATCAAACTCATGGACTCCAGCACCGCTGGCTGTGACCATCCTGGCCTATGTAACTTCCAAACTGATTAATACTTAGCTGGTATGTCTATTTGGCTGTCTATGGGTATTGCCATCATAAAATGGTGATTCTTATGAAAGATAAGCTGAGAGAAGTGACTTTCTTCTCCACCTACTAAATATGCGCAAGGTCCTGTCCCCTTAGGAAATGAAGAGGAACACAGCCTAATGATAGAGAAATCACTCTGCTTTTATTATACACTGGAATGAATCGAAAGAGGCAAACATGAATAAAAAACAGCAATTTACTTTGTAGTTTTCCTCTCTCGGCATTTAATACATAGGACACTTTATAGAACTAATTTACCTCTGGACTAGTAAAGCGTTATGGAAGGGATAGAGTACTTTGCATAGGGAACTATCTATTATTCTTTTCTCCTCAGGATTAAAGTCCCTCAAAGGACATTTATCTTTTTAATCTCTAAAAAGGCAGAAAACCAAGTACTTCAAACCTCAAGTGTCCTTATTAATCCTGGCTAAGAGCATTATATGCCAATTGTGAGCCTACTAATGGAAGACTGTACACAGGTTTAACATAAAACAATGGTCTGCTTCAGACATGGGCAACCTTTGGCACCCCAGATGCTGTCAAACTACAATTCCCAGCAACACCAAAGGCAGAGCTGAATCCTTGAAATATAGGATAGTGCTTACAGTTTCATAACACCTTGGGCCAGATTTACTAAACTGCGGGTTTGGAAAAGGGAAGATATTACCTGTAGCAGACAATCAGATTAAAGCTCTCACTTTCCTTATACATAATAGAGAATGTCAGCTAAAATCTGATTGGTTGCTATGGGCAACATCTCCAATTTTCAAAACCCTCAGGTTAGTAAAGCTGACCCCTTGAGTGCCACAGATTGCCTGTGCCTGGACTACCTTAAAGGGGTTGTCCGTGGTTATGTATGACAGAGCCCTGCATATAAGTCAATGCCAGTGAGAGAAGCCAATCAGTTTGTTTGACGTTTATGCATCAAAATTTAATAATCCACTGAATTGTTTGAGGAAACCGTAGCATAAAATGATGGTGTCAAATTATTGGCAGACACTATTATACACAGAAATTGTGACGTTAGGAGAACACCTCATTTCTTTTGGCAAACTAGATAGATCAATCGGTTTTTCTTTGCTGTCAAATTCTCTTTGGTCTTTTTTCTGTTGTTAATCTTGTGCTATGTTATATCATCTGAATGCAAATATATAAATCAGCACATATTCTTTAGTATGATGAGCAGTCATTGGACTGTACATACGGAATTAGTCATTCATGTCTAACATTTTCCCACTGCAGTGTATATGATTTGTCACAGAGAAGTAGGGCAAACCTATAGTTTTAGGTTCCTTGTCATAGTATAGTCTTCTAACACATTATTTTTCTCCTTACAGATCCACCCAGCAATGTCACCTATGCCAACGTAATAATGCCCACTGTGTTTGGAATTATTTGTTTGCTGGGAATAATTGGAAACAGTGTAGTCATCTATACCGTCTTCAAAAAGTCCAAATTCCGGTGTACCAACAGCGTTCCTGATATTTTTATCATCAACCTTTCAGTGGTAGACTTACTCTTTCTACTTGGGATGCCTTTCCTCATTCACCAGCTCCTTGGCAATGGAGTTTGGCACTTTGGAGAAACCATGTGCACGCTCATTACCGCACTGGATACCAACAGTCAGTTTACTAGCACTTACATACTCACAGCCATGTCCATAGACCGATACCTTGCAACGGTTTACCCTTTTACATCGGCAAAGTACAGAAAGCCACCTATAGCTATTATGGTTATCTGCATCCTTTGGGTGTTGTCTCTTCTAAGTATAACTCCTGTCTGGATGTATGCTAGACTTATCTCTCTACCTGGTGGAGTTCTAGGTTGTGGAATCACACTCCCAAATCCAGAAAGTGATATTTATTGGTATACTTTATATCAGTTCTTTCTGGCGTTCGCCATTCCATTTGCGGTCATCTCCTTAGCTTATAGGAGAATTCTATTGAAAATGGCCTCCTCGGAGGCCCTCACAGCCCAGAGGAGCTCCAGGATACGGACAAAGAAAGTCACCAGGACAGCTATAGCCATATGCTTGGTGTTTTTCATTTGCTGGGCTCCATTTTATGTCCTTCAGATAATTCAGTTAGTAATGGACCAGCCTACTTTAGCTTTCCATTATGCTTACTGTGTGGCTATCAGCATGGGCTACGCCAACAGCTGCATTAACCCCTTCATCTACATCATCTTGTGTGAAACATTCAGGCGTAGGTTCATTGTCTCTGTACGACCGGCAGAAGACCATCCACCAGGCAGGATAAGAATGAAATTCGGTACTGATCCTCCATCTGGTAGTGGGCAGCCATTGCTTCACCTTGTCCCCGTGTCTTCTGGTAGCTAACCAAATCTGTGTCACGTGACCACAATAAACTCTTACATGGACACATGAAAATGCATCAGAGTCATATCTTGCTTAGGAATGCATGTAGTTCTGTTATGGAAGTCCCTAACAAAGGGCCTGATCCACAGCTACGGCCACCGTCGCTAGTACGGCGGCCGTAGCTGTAATGCGCATGCGCCGGGCAGATGTTGCCCAGCGTTACTATGGAAACGCCCAATCTACGATCGGGCGC